>PVIH01007187.1:0-11554 GCA_004025045.1 Sigmodon hispidus
GAAGGGAGGGAGGGAGGGAGGGAGGGAGGGGAGAGGAGAGTATTATTTCTAGGTGTCCAGTTCACCAGGTCTCCTCCGCCCCCTTCAGTAGCTCTGTGATATTGCTGTTGCATACCAAGCTGTGCCCTCCCCTAATTCTAATTCTGACAGAGAAATGTAAAGACAGAAAAAACAAAAGAGGACTCTGTTGTTGGCGCCTGTTTTCTTGAGCAGGGGTTGCCCCAAAGGCAGTGAAATTAACTTGATCATATCTATAGTTTACAGGAGACATACGAAGCGAAAAGAAATGAGTTCCTAGGGGAGCTCCAGAAAAAAGAAGAGGAGATGAGGCAGATGTTTGTTCAGAGAGTCAAAGAGAAAGAAGCTGAGCTCAAAGAGGCGGAGAAAGAGGTAAATGGAAACCTGGAGAGCAGGCGGGTAGGAGGGGAGACTGGGTGTGGCCAGAGGCCTCAGCCTGGACAGCAGCGGGTAGAAGGGCTTCTCCGGGCAGGACTGGAGTACAGCTTGAATGGACAGAATCTGATGGCGCCTGTGTCTTCTTGACCTTCATCCCTAAGGCTAGGCCATCTTCTCATTCTGTTAATTATTTAGAGGTGTTGCCATTCAACACAGTAGCCACTGGCTATAAGTGGGTAATCATTTTTTTTTTTAGAAAATTTGAATTAATTAATTTATTTAGATTTTGAAGCAAGGTTTCTAAATGTAGCGCAGGCTGGACTAGAACTCACTGTATAGCCCAGGTTGGCTTCAAATTTTAGAACCTCTTGCTTGAGCCTCATGAGCCCTAGTATTACAGGCATGTGGTACAATGTTCAAAAATATTTTATTAATTGCATGTATTTATGGAATATTATTTACAATTTTCACATTTATATAATAGAGTAATTAAATCAAGCAACTAAATTAGTCACTTCACATAGTTTTATGTTTTTAGTTTGGTTTTTTTTTTTTTTAAGACAGGGTTCTCTATGTAAATTGACTGTCCTGGAACTTCCTCTGTAAACCAGGCTGACCTTGAACTCACAGAGATCTGTCTCTGACTCCTGAGTGCTGGGGTTAAAGTAAAGGTGTGTGACACCACTACCCAGCTGTTTATCTTTTTTTTTCCTGTTGGAAAAAAACCTAAGCCAAGTCTAGTCACACAGGCCTATAATCTAGCAAGAGCACAAGTTCAAGGCCAGCCTGGACAACTTAGTAAGATGCTGTCTTGGAGTCAAGAGAGGGTTGACCCTTTCCCCACTTCCTGGAGGTTTGGAGTCCTGGAGAGACAAATGATCATTTTCGTGCCTGGCCGGCCCCATTCTACCTTCTATAACTATAGAGAAAGATGGTCCCAGGCCATCTTAGACAAAATGATAAAATCGAAAATGATGACCATGGGAATGCTTCCTGTTACTTAGATTTCCTAGTCTGTCCTCTTGGTCTTTTGTTTGTTTGTCTGGGTGTCTGTTTATTTGATGTGGAGCTAGGGATGGAACCCACGCGTTCTGCGTTGTTCTACATGCTAGATAAGTGTTCTGTCACTGAGTGTCACACCTAGCACCTCTATCTGGATTTAGAGTGGAAAAAGCATGGCTGTAGTCTAAGCACATTCAGTTTGGGCTGGCCGGGTGGCTCAGTGGGTAAAAGTGCCAGTCGAGCCCGACAACTGAGTTCAATTCCTGGAATCCACATAAAATCCTGATTCAGTGACACCCATCTGTAATCCTAGCACCCCTTTGGTGAGATGGGAGGCTAAGACAATAGACTCACTTGCAAGTTCACAAGCATGGGGTATGCTGTATGGCCAAATGAGGAAGGAGAACCAATTCCCAAAAGTTGTCCTCTGCTCTCCATATTTATGCTATGGCATATGTAAATAATAATAATAATAAGACTTATCTTATTTTATGTGCATGAATGTTGTTTGCTTGCATGTATGTCTGTGTACCACTTGTATGCCTACTGCCTAAGGAGGCCAGAAGAGGGCATTGGATCCTCTGGAACTGGAGTTACAGATGATTGTGAGTTGCCAAGTGAATACTAGGGATCAAAACTGAGTCCTCCAGAAAAGCAGAAAGAGTACTCTTAACCCCTGAGTCATCCCTCCAGCCCCTCATAGGAATAAGTTCTTCAAAAAGAATTAAACATATGCAGTTACTCCTTTAAGCAATGGCCTTGGCTTGCCAGGTTCCTCTACCAGTTCACATCCTGATGCCAGAGTAATTAGCCTACAGTACAGTTTGGGAATATCAGCCATCATTTCACTTCTCTGGGCCTTAGTTATCCTTCTTAATGTTCTGATCAAAGACCTACCCAACAAAAACAATTTAAGGAAGATTTTGTTTTGGCTCACAATTCTGGAGATATGATTCATCATGGTGAAAAAGCATGATAGCCCAAGCTTAGTACAACTGGTCACTTTGTGTGTGTGAGAGAGAGACAGAGAGACACAGAGACCATTGATACTCAACTCGTTTTCTCCTTTTAATTCACTTCAAGACCCCAGCCCATAGAATGGCCCCACCTGCCTTCAGAGTGTGTCTTCTCACCTCAGTTAGCGTAATCTAAATACTCTTTCACAGATACCCCTTAAGTGTAGTTTCCATAATGATTATAAATCACCTATCAAGTTGACAGTCAAGATTAACCATCACACCCTTCAAACATAAATAAGGGAAACAATTACTTCCCAAATCTCTTCACCTTTGATCTCCTAGGACTCTCCAGGACTGTCACCAAAACTGGTGGTAAAGGTATTTGGTTTTATTTCAGTTTTACTTAAAGAAGAAAAATGTCACCCATTACCTTTAGGGAAACAGTTAGGGCATCTTAAAGAAAAATAAATAAATAAGAGTTGCAATGAACTAAAGCTCTTTTAAAGTGCCTGACACTCCCCTCAAGTGACTACATACAGCTGGTTTAGACAGCAAGCTTGTCATTTGCCGTACCTTACTAGGCAACGGTCCCCAATGGCCATGATATCTGCAGAACTGACATCTAGCTTGCCCTGCGATGCTACAGAGTGCAAATTTCCTTCCAAATCCCCAGAGGAAAATAGAATTATTCTTGGTCTATTTATTAAGGGTATTTTGTGCATTCTAGTGGTGTGACTGCCCATGCTTCTGCTTCTCTAATCCACTTGTCACAATGGCATGTCACATATGCTTGCTGTTCTTTGGGTCTGAGATTCCATTCAAGGTAAACAAAGCTTTGCCTCTGGTTAAGACTGAGGTCTCAGGGCTGGAGACGTGGCTCAGCAGTTAAGAGCACTTGTTGCTCTTGCAGACCACCTAGGTTCGGTTCCCAGCACCTGTATGGTGGCACACAACCATCCTTAAGTCTAGTTCCAGGAGATTAGATGTCCTCTTATGACCTCTGAGGGTACCAGGCATGCATGTGGTACACATACACACATGCAGGCAAAGCACATATACATGTAAAATAAATCTTTTAAAAATTGTTTTGAAAGGACTTCATTCTCGACACTCATCCAATTTTATGGAATTTTTTTAATCTCTTTTTGTGTTCAAAGCCAAGTATTTTCTTTGACCAACTTTGCTATGATTTAAGTTTTTACTATGATCCATGGTGATCTTTCCTGATTATAGGAAATTTTAAAAGGCAGCGGGAGTTGGGGAGGCTGGGGACACACCTTAGTGAATAAGAATGCTTTCGCTGAAAGCATGAGGGACTTGAGTTCAAAGCTACAAGCTCATAAAGAGCCAGGCATGGCTGCACATGCCTGTAATCCAGCCTTGGGTAGCAGAGACAGGTAGATCCTAAAGTGGGCCTAGCCAGGAGGGAAACTTCACATATGGGAGATCCCATTATATCATCCTCCAAAGTCTGAGTTAACCTTGGGCAAATGCCTTCATTTACAAGTTTCCTTATAAAACAGACATAATAGCAGAGCTTACCTCATCTGTGTTGGAAACTAGGCATGCTCCCCGCATACCTGTAATCTTAGTACTCAAAAGCAGATACAGGAGGACTGTGAGTTCAAGGTTACCTAGAGCTGCACAGCAAGACCTTGCCTCAAAAAAGAAAACAAATAGAGTGCTAGATTAATGAAAAAGGTTTTATATATTAGATTTAGTGGTTGGCTTGTAACAAAGTAAATATTATTATCAACCACACCCAATAACTACAGAGGTTCTTTAAAAAAAATGTTTGATTATCCAAAAGATATTGTTCCTTGACCATTTCAGAAACAGAGATTCTGAGAACAATTTACAGCAACCTCCAACAATGCTTGGTGCCGTCATGGTGGTCACTGTCAGGAATGCCTCTTAATGTCCCAGAGTCCTGCAGGGTTACAGTCGCAGTGGTTCCCACCCATTCTGGTCTTGGCTGGACTAGGGACTGCTCCTGCTCAGTGCTGCAGGGGATGGGGGCTCTCTCTAATCTCCCTGTACCTCTCTGCCAGCTGCATGAGAAGTTTGACCGTCTGAAGAAACTACACCAGGAAGAAAAGAAGAAGCTAGAGGATAAGAAGAAATCGCTGGATGATGAAGTGAATGCTTTCAAACAGAGGAAGACAGCGGCTGAGCTGCTCCAGTCTCAGGGTTCTCAGGCTGGGGGCTCGCAGACTCTGAAAAGGGACAAAGAGAAGAAGAAGTAAGTAGCAGGCTGCTCTGTGTGTGTGTGTGTGTGTGTGTGTGTGTGTGTGTGTGTCTGTGTCTCTGTGTCTGTGTCTGTGTGTCTGTGTCTGTGTCTGTGTGTGCGTGCTCATGCATGTCGTCTTTCATTTCCTGCCCATACCCCCCTCCCCTGCCCCACTCCATCCACCACCTGGTAGGACCTAGAGACCAAGGGGGCTGGTGGGCATGTGTGAACTGTTGGCTGGCTGACTCAAGAGAAGAGCGTTCCCAGAAGCATAGCTTTGCCGTTTGGCCCATTGGGGAAGGCTCTGCAAACTCATGCTTGATGGTGAGGGAAAAGGGGCGAGAAAGTAGGAAACAAACTGTGAGAGATGCGGATGGATAAGGAGATAGAGTTTCTTTTAGCAGACACTCTATGCACTTCCCCAGACCCTAGACCAGTAGTTCTCTGGAGGTTGAGCCACCCTTTCACAGAGCTCACCTAAGACCATTGGAAAATAGATACTTACATTATGATTAGTAGCAGTAGCAAAATTATGGTTATGAAAAGCAATGAAAATAGTTTTATGGTTGGGGTCACCACAACATGAGGAATTGTAGTAAAAGATCGCAGCATTAGCGTAGAATAGTTGTTTGTCCCACAACTGGGAGGTGGGTCCTATAATCTAACCCTCAGTTCTCAATAGCTACAGCCTGTGAAAAGTAAATGCTGCCACTAAAGGCTGCACCCTGTCTCACATCCCCCTCCCTTTTGCAATATACCTCTTCCTGCTGACTACTTAGATATACTCAGCCTGGGACACTAAGAACTTACTGGAGAACCTTCAGATGCCAGTATCCTCTGCATGGACCAGCTTGAGGGAATGATTCAGAAACCATTTTGTTTCTCCAAGTGTTTGATGAGTTAATATTCCTGGCCTGTAGAATATTAATATTATGCTTGCAGATATTACCCATTCATTATTTTAGAGACAGAGAAGAGGAAACTATTTCTAGCAAGAAAACATCCAGAAGTTCCCTTGTGCTCTATGGCTGTTTGTGCAGCGGGACTCAGAGAATTCCAAGATGGAATATTTAACAGTATCCTTGCTAAAAGATCCTTAAGATCCCAGAGTTGGACCATGCTCATGACCTATTTTGGGCCACTGATTTGAGTCGGCCACTGGATACCTTCCAGAAGGAAGAAGTATCTTTTTGCATCTGTGCTTGACTTCTCACTTAGGAATTATACCATGAATGTAAGCTAGTTTATATTTCAAAGCACTGAGATTTGTGATCTTGTTATCCAATTTGACTACCTAATATGTAATTTGAATATTTTCACCAACTTGGTTCAGAGATGTTTTTCCCATAATAGAATCTTTGTTTTTTGTTTGTTTGTTTGTTTGTTTGTTTTTTTGAGACATGGTTTCTCTCTGTAACCCTGGATATCCTATAACTAAATCCACAGTCCACCCTGGCCTTAAACTCACAGAGATCCAGCTGCCATGTCCAACCACCACCCCCAGAATAGAATCTAAAAACTACATAGCCAATTTACTGATTTTTATTTTTGGTACAAGGTTTGACTAGGCAGATGGAAAACTTCTTTGGACACACCATCTATTAACTTATCAGTCATGAAATATTAGTTGTACTAGCAGGAAATGATTCATATTTTCCTTTTTAAAATTTATTTGGCACTGGGTGCTAGTGGCACTTACCTTTGATCCCAGCACTTGAGTTTGAGTCCAGCCTGGTCTGCAGAGCAAATTTCAGGACAACCAGGACTGTTACACAGAGAAACCCTATCTCAAAAAACCAAAAATAAATAAAATAATTTGTCATCACCTGGTTTGTTTAGTCTGGCTGATGCTGTAGAGCAGTGGTCCTCGACCTTCCTAATGCTGTGACTTTTAAATACAGTTCCTCATGTTGTGGTGACCCCCTAACCATAAAATTATTTTTGTATTGACTTCATGACCATAATTGGTGTTTTCTGATGGTCTTAGTCGACCCCTGTAAAAGGGTTATTTAACCCTCAAAGGGGTTGGGGACCCACAGGTTGAGAACCATTGCTGTATACAGTCCCTTTAAGATGCTTAGTGAAAACTCTTCCCAGACCAGACCTCCCCCAAAATGACTGACTTCCTCCCATCTCATGGCGAAAACTGGATAGGGACACAACTTGCCCCACTCTCCAGAATTATCTGGGGTTGGTGACAGTGCCCTTTTCCAGTTCTGAGATGGGTGAAAATCTTGCTGGAATATAACACCTTACACTAACAATCAGAGCCGGCACAAGAGCCTGTCCCCATGTGTACTTTAATAAGTGTGAGTGGTCCCAGGTTGGGCTCAGTATGCATCTCTGTGAGCAATTGGTTAACTTCTAGATGTGCCACTGAACTTATGTTACTCTGCTCCCGGTGCTTTTGCTGGTGATGGTTCAGGGGAAGGGTAGAAATGGTGGTAGACCGATTGTGGTTTCTGATCAAGTCCCAGCTTCAGACTTTTACCTGGATGCCCCTAAGGGAACTAAGAAAGAGTGCCAGTGTCCCAAGGGTGTCTACCAAGCCACCTTTACCTGTTCCCTTCCCTGTTTCTCCTAATCTCCTTTGACCTCTAACACTTCATTATTTGTATCAATTCATAATATTTGATTTCTCCTCATGCTCACCCCATCTTCATCAGCTCTTACTGTTTTACAGTTAACTCTGCTGTTTGCTGCATGCTGCATGAGACCCAGGGTCCTGGTAAGCTTTATTAACTCTAAATAGAACTGACAGTGGCTTCTAGGAATCCCTCCCCAAACCCCACACTTGTGATACATATAGTTAACCATAAAAACAAATGGCTTCAATGGACCTGCTAGGTTCCTCCCAAGACTTACAGTATAAAGCTGTAATCTGTCATAGTTTGAAGTGGGCATGCTACATGTGGAATGACTGTCTGCCTGATTGGAGGTTTGTGTGTGTGGAACAATATTTGCAGACCTTTGCTCCAAGAACCAGCTGTGTAGCATAGGTAGATAGATCCTCTGACCAACATGTAAAGTTTCAGTTCAGACATTCTTTTTCACATAGAGCCATAATCATGACTTTCAAAATGAATTGTGATGATGTGGGAAACTGCTGGGTTCACAGGCCCTGCCTGCAAAGTCACAGCCAGTATTAGCCCACATACATATGCCTCAGGTTTAGGAATGTGCAATGAGAAATTGCTTCTCTGTCTCCCTCTAATAACTGCTCCTTATATGAAGGGTTCAAGTTCCCCAGTTTCTTTTGATTGCATGCCCCATCCCCAAAATATAACTAAAGTGGAAGACAGAGAAGAGACCTCAGCTAATGGAAAATCCTTACATTTAGTTCTGTAAGGTTGCTCACTAGGCTTCAGTGGCAGCATTTACCTCTCATAGAAAGCCATTTAAGCCTAGCAGTCCAAATTCAACCCTTAGAACCCATATGAAGGTGTAAGAAGAGAACCAACTCCAAAAGTTTTCCTCTGATCACACAACACATCATGGCACATGTCCCACAAACAGTATTAAAAATAATTGTTATAAAAATTTAATTTGGACCCTGGAGAAATGGCTCAGGTGGTTAAGAACACTTACTACTCTTCTGAATGAGCTGAGTTTGGTTCCCACACATTAGGCAGCCCACACATGCCTGTAAAGCCAGCTCCAGGGGATCTGACAACATCTTCTGGCCTCTGGCCTTTCGAGATACCTGCACATACATTATAAACACACACACACACACACACACACACACTAAATAAAAAGCTTTTAAAAATTAATTGTGCAACTCTAACTACAAGCTTCATGAAAACCTCTGCTAAGGATTTAGCAGATATTTCTTAGTAAGAATCCCTGAGGGCTAGTGGTTGTGTCTATCGGAGTAAACAGAGCAGTTCATGCTCTCACATAGCCTTTAAAGAGAATGAAGCAGTCATTACTGGATGAGTGAAAACGGTGATTGATCACCCCAAATCAAGTAGTGGGGGCAGAATTGAATAGAAATATTTTTAGCAGTACACTTAGATTTCTTTTTAAAACCCTAACATGCAAACTTTCAAATATAGAGAAGAGGTAATAGTACAATTCCGCCCCATATTCCTGGAGCCTAGTCATCAAAGAACCATTGACATACAACTAATCCTGCTTCCTCAGTTACTCAACCATTCTGGATTATTGTAAGGCAAAAGCTGTATCATTTTATGTGTAAAATACATAATATATATTTCCAGGAGGTAATGATGCTTTAAAACAAACAGCCATCATTATCACAACTATAAAGTTAATAATAATTTGCTAACATAAACTTGCTGGTGTTAAAAGTACCCCAGTGGTCTTATAAATTGCTCTTCTTCCTTTTGGTTTGTTTGGGCTGGGGACTAAAGGATTGAGATGCCCCCTTGTTCAGCCATGCAGTGATTTATGTGGAGAGCATGCTGTTAGTCATCAAACCAGCATCTGCAGCCATTGCACTAGAGACTTGAGGCAGCTGGCAAATGCATCCTCCTTTCAAGCAAATCCTGGCAAGGAAATCTATCCAGGCTTCTGAAACAGAAAACCCAGGAAACTGAGCCAAACAAATGCATCCTAAAAGAACAAAGAAATGATTTACTGCCTAGTTTAAAAACAAGCCTTGGAGCCCCTGCTAGGGTGCTAGCATCAAACAGTAGCTTTCTATTTAGGAAAATGAAATTCCTAGAATATCTGCTGGCTACCTTGGTCCAGGTGCCTAATAAGTGTCTGAGACATAGTAGGAACTCAGTTCATATGGAGTTTCTTTGTTCCACTATTTTTAATGAAAACAGAAAAAAAAAGTGTATCCTGGGAAATTCAATTTTGGCTAATTTAGATTTTATTGCACACTGATTGGTACGTTTCCATTCTGAGTTTCCTGAATCTTTGTTAGTGACCACCCTTAAAATGAACCCTGAAAAACTGTTATTAAAACCATGCCTTATAAGTGAGAGACTGGAAGCAGCAGGAGCAGCGAATTTCCACCCTAAGTGGTTTGTCATTTTTCGGCAAGCTTCTCTGTACTAGACTGCAAAAGCAGTTCTAGGTCTGGGGGTGGAGCTTACCTGCCTAGGATCTGAAAGCAGCAAAGGTTATGTGTCTCCTTCCCAAGATCTTCACTTGGGGTGATCAGAAAAGTTTCCTGGAATGCCGGCTGAGGGAGGCTTATGTACCTGGGAGAGCAGGCGTATTCATTGTGGAAAATTGATTGCATATTCTCATGTATTCATGTTTATCTAATGCCACTCCCCCAAAATAACCCTTATTTAATGGGATGACCATTGTGTCAGTGTTTCCAAAAATCCCTGAGAAAATCAACTTAAGGAGGAAAGTTTAATTCTGCTCATGGTCACTTGGCCTCCTTAGCATGGTGTAGGTCTTGGCAGAGAGCATCATGGTAGAGGGACGTCCTGGAGCAGAGTGTCTCACTTCATGTCAGCCAGGAAGCAGAGAAAAAGAGCAGGGACAAGATACAGCATCACAGGACTTCTAGTGACCCTCTCCTTCCAGCAGGCTTGCCTTCCAGTAATGCCCTCATATTACGAATCTTTCAAGGGATTACTCTGTTAAAGCAGCCCCCCCAATTCTAATTATTTCCTCCAAACCTTTTAGCCAACAAGGAAGGCTTAAATTACACAAGTCTTTGGAGCACACACCATATCTAAACCATAAAAAAAACCCATTCTGATTAGATATCTCTCATCCTGGATGTAATGCCTTTATGATCACAGGCATGTCATTCTCTTCATATGTGACACAGGGACCAATATGACTTGACTTACTTATATCACGAGAATGAAATCCCAGCAGGGGACAGGTCAAAGTATTACACGAACACAAACCAGTGATGGGCTTCTCTGTAGTTCAGGTTTACAGGTCATTGGTTGGAACCCCACTCCATCACATACTTAAACGGGTATTGGCTTAGGCTTGCAGTTAACCAGCCAAGCTTGCTATGAAGACTGCCAAAGCTGAAACCTCACCTCCTTTCCTGTGGGACAAGGAGGCTGTGAGCCTAGTACTGTGTCTGGTAGCCTAAGGTCACCAGAGACTTGGTATTCACAGACAAGGTTATCTGGATGTGTGCATGTGGGACTGTATGTCAAGAACAGATTTTAAAAATTGTTTGGATGGGTTTTGATTTTGCTTTTTAATGCTATTACTGCTGCCATTCTTATGAGAAAGCATGTTCCCACGAGCCAGTGCAAAGGACTTTTAAGACCATCTAACATAGCTATTCTACTTCATCTATTAGTTACGACTTCATTTCCCTTCTGGCTTTTTTTAGGGGTCCATCCATTCATCCATTCATTAACCCCACTTCTCTTTTCATTTTCAGTTTGGGCTTCCTGTAGACGCACCCTTTCCTGTGCATCAGAGCTGAGCCTCCCTCTCTTATTTCCCCCTTACCATGTTTAGGGCGCATACAACCCATGCCCTCCCCCTCCCCTCTCTTCCTGCTAATGTTTTTAAAGTCTGAGTGTCAAAGGATGATGTCTGGCCTCTGACCATAAAGCCAGCAATGACATGGCTTGGAGATACATTCCATACCTCAGTCCCTCTCTTAGTACCCCCAGTCATCTGTCCCCCTACTTCCACACCACCATCTTTGCCCGACTGTCATGTTCATGGATTGCTATTTGCTACTTTAATGTACCAGATTTCCCATTTGAATTTAATACTTGTATCCTTGAGATATTTCCAACTCCACTGGCTGGATAAGCACCAGTCAGGGCTCAGAGTTGTCTTTTTATATTCCTGCATCCTAATCAGAGGTATTATTTACCCATTCCTCTACGCCCAGGAACCATAGCCCCTTCTCATAGGCTTCAAGAGAACTGTCACTTATACCCATTTCTTCTACCGTCTTCGCCCAGCCTTTTCCCAATTCCATTTACTCGGCTACCTTATTTATTTATTTACTTATTTGCCTTGGTGTTTGCCTGGAACTGGAACTACAGAC
>PVIH01007187.1:11654-55623 GCA_004025045.1 Sigmodon hispidus
AGTTACAGAAGGGAAAATAAACCAAAATGTTATTACCAGCCTAGAGTCTTCAATGATAGACTTACAGAATTCTCCTTGGGGTTTTTAGTGTGTCATTGATCATTTCTTGCCATCCTAATGATAGGATTATAATAAAGGGTTGAATCTACATTTGCACACATGCCACTTGAAAGAGGAGAAGCCATTAGCAGGAGGGAAGAAAAGAGGTGTTGTCGCTCGACATTTACTTTGCTCTAAGGATCTGATAGTTTAAAAATACCCTAGTCTTAAGCTTTATGATGGGTCCCATCTGATTATGGCTTTTGGAAACCCTTTGAAGTACAGAGCCTTTCACTGTCAGGGCCATGAGGCACAGTATGACTTTTGGTGTTTGACTAGTGATAGAGCAACAGCTAGAGACGAGCTGACAGTGTTCTGTGGCTAATATGGCATCTCTCTGCCTTTCCTTTGCAGTAATCCATGGCTGTGTACTGAATAGTATACCCTGCTACAGCTCGACTGGACTCCACTTAGCCTTTTAAGCGAAGGTTCTTATTTTAACTGACAACTTTTTTTCTAATGGTTCCAGACAGATGGGTGGCCTTTCACTCCTGCCCTGGTACTTCAAACTTGCTTATGCCTCCCAGTCTGACTGGCATGGACCATGACCTTCTTCTTTTTTGCATACTTTAAAGGTGGTTGTGTGATCACTACCTCTAAAACACATAAGGTGATAATAAATTTACAGGCTTTCTGAACTGTTGCAGAAGGGTAGTTAAAAACAAGCAAGTCAATGTGCACACTTTCTCTTCTCTTGTTGGCAAAGAGAGAAGGCGATTTTGCTATGTCCTGGCTAGTGGCCAGAGACAAGTACAGGCTGACAGTGGGAAACATAAGCTAAGTTCTTGGGAAAACCAACTGGAAGTGGAGAATTTCAGGAAACCCTAGTCCTAGAGGCAAAACAGAACAAGCCACCACCACCAAGAACAAAAAGTCCCGAAGCAGAATCCCCAAATACCCTCAGATACACAATCAGTAGTTGGGGGAAGTCAGGCTACTCAGTTAAGACTGTCTGGGTCTCCTTGAGAAAGAACCCTGATTTGTAGCCATGGGGTTTTGTGTTTCTTTGTTTTTAAGACAGGTTCTTACTATGTAGCCCTCCCTGGCTGGCCTTGAAAGCACAATGTAGACCAGGCTGACCGTTAAATTCACAGATATCTGCCTCCCTTTATTTCCTGAGTGCTGGGGTTAAAGGCAAACACCAGCTATGTGTATACCCATCTGACTTAGAGATTTTAACCCATCTTCCCAGAAATGAGGCCTCTAATTTGCATTTATATATAAATTTACTACTTGAGGCTTGAGGATTTCAAAATACTTCACAGGTATTTGAGCTATATAACTTTCCAAAAGCAAGCAGGAATTGTATATAAGGTGGGAACTTTCTGGTCAGCATGGCTGATGTAACCCCCTGTGAAGGATATTGACACACACAGAAATAACACGACTTATTTGAGTTCCCACTGCTATTTCTTGGCAAAGCTCAACCAAACTTTCATGTCTCTGGGTTCCCAATTCACTTCCTCAAGGGATCCAAGTATTTATACATGTTCCTGAAGACAAAAAAAAATATTTTTTTCATGTTTAGAGAAACTATTCAATGTTGTTAGAGGAGTCTTGAGGATTTTCACGTAGAAATAGAATGGGGTGAGTAGGACAGGTGAAAATGAGGCTCCAGGCCAGCTTCCCTGGTAGCTGATGCTCAGTTAGCCTTCCTATAAGTCTGGACCAGGACCGGGCCAGTGTCTATTTCACTGGTGCAATGTGGCTTCTTGTAATCAGGGAACTTTGGTGGATATAAAAAGCAATTGAACCTAATAAATGGATTGAGATGAACTAAATTTCTTTGAGTAGTTCTTCTCCCTGTAAATGAAAAGGCTTTTGCTTTTCTTCACTTGCTTTTTTAATTAGTACACTTATTATTTTTTTAAAAGACCCTAAACCCTGTTTACTCCTAGTGAAACAAAAACCAGTCATTAGATGTGGTCTGTGCTTTTATTTTTCTAGATTAGAATGGAATGACTTTACACACACACACACACACACACACACACACACACACACACACACACACCCTTCATTTCTCTGAAGCCAAGAAGTCTGCTTTTCCCACCCAGTTTGGATCTTTTATTTTTTTAAAATCATCTGGCATTCACATGTGGCTGTTAATATGTGCTTATTTTTTAATTAAAGTGACTCATTAAACTGGTGTGTGGTGTTCTTCAAGCCTTCTCAACAGATTTCTCCATGGTGATGGCCCCTTCGTGACCTGTTCCTGTCTTCTTGGCATTTAATCTATGCTGCCTTCCACTGCCCATTCCCCTTGCATGTCACTTTGAATGTCCTTTCTCTTTGGCTAATTTCGTGTTTTCTCTCCCTTTCTCTCTCCCTCTCCAGCTTTTTTTAACCTTGTCTTCAGCGGCTGTACTAAGTCTAAAGGAGAAGACTGCCATTAGAGAAGAGTTAGTTAGGGCTCCATATTGTCTCAAGCAAGAAACCAACCAGTCCCCCTCCCCTGCAACTGTGCACATATACACCACACTCAAGTGTACATGTGTCCCTGTGTCCAGGCAAGAAGCTCTCTTCTGACTTACATGGTGTTTTACATGGAAGTGTCTTGTCTTAAACTTACAAGGCAGGAAAAGAAGCATCAGAGCTGGAAATGGACCAAATGTAACCTCAGAGAGACGACGACAGGACCACTCACCCAGCTTTTAAGTGACTGGGGCAGGAGACCTCAGCTGTGGGGGTGGAAGTGCTGTTCCCAAGGTTCTGAGTTTTATGTTTGTTTTAAACAATCCTGTGGTTCAATGGGTTGACTGTCTTCAGCCACTATTAAGCTGACTCTGAATATGGAAGAGAGAGTTGAGTGACATTTGCATCTTCAGCATTCACAGACCTTCTGCAGACCCCAGCAAGGGGAAGAAATGGAGCATTACCATTCAGCTGGAGAAAGACTGAGGAGGTCTAAGCTTAGTGAGAGCAAAGTTTCTCCACGAAAACTTGCAAGGGGCTTTGGGGGCTTTTGCAAGTGGTTTCTGCTCAGCTTGGCATCTGGAAGGAGAGCTTTGACGCTGGTAAATCTGCCTTCAATTCATTGGCTTTACTTAACATCCAAATACCATGTGAATGTGCTCATTCCCATATAGCCATACCACAAACACCAACATTCTGCTGTCCTGTCTATTGAGAGCCTCTTTGCATGTTTTCCAGAATCTGTTTGTTTTTTCCTTTCTTCTCTGTGGTTCTTTTTGCTCAAAGGTGTGACCAGTCACTGCCCTTCTGGGGCTTTCATTTTCCACAAGGTACATCCCAGAACCAGCACTGTTTAGCTCATTATCTTTCTAATGTCCATGTCAATTTTCAATAAAATTCAAAGAAATGCTCAGTAGTTCTATGATCTGATCCCATCAGTTAGTGGCATGGCTCACCACAGTTTGCTTTAGGAAATGGGCGGCCACCTCCCAAGTGGATAATTTGGGAGGCTCAGAGAGATGCCATGAGCCCACTAAGTCTTCCTCAGTGGACTGCCACACCCCTTCTTTCTTCTTTCTGGCCCTGAAATTCCACTGGGGCACAGTGGGTATTACAGGCAGTCTCCTGCTTTCTCTTTAATTAGCACTGGCTGGACTAATCAAATGAACTGAGTACCAGACAGTAGAGAGAGGGGGAGAAGCAGAAAATGGCATCCCACAGAATAAAATGCAGGTAAGTTTTAATTATGGAACAAAACAGCTCTGTCTGTGGTACTTCTCTCATTTACTCCGGTGATAGGAACGTTATCCCAATTTCACAAATTGAAAGGCATGTCTAAAGACACTAAGCCTTTAATCTCTCAGGAAAAAAAAAAAAGGCCTCTCATCCTCCTAAGCATTAAGGTAGGTAAAAGGAAGAGTGGTCAGTTTTCAGAAATCTGGTTTTGAGTAAAGTAGGGTTTGCTTCCCTTAGCTTCATTTGCCTAAAGATCAAATGTGGACGAACGCTGACTGTAGGAAAACTTTGCTTGGGTACCAGAGCAAACAGCACTGACTGCCTCTATGCAGTTCACACACTAGGGGGCAGCAGAGTAAGAGTATACTCGCTTATGACGTCGCTGAACACTGATGAGCCTGGAGGTGTGGAAAAATACAGACTCCTTAGCCTGTTGGATTAGCAGGAGACTTGTGATAAGAAAGCCACATTCGGCCTGGTAATATGGTAAGGCACCAGCAGCCAGGTCCCACTGTCTGAATTCAGTCCCATATAGTGGAAGAAGACTGGGGGGCAGGGGAGACACACACAAAAGGTCCAGTTAGAAGCCCTGGGAATCATTTCTATTACCAAAAAACAACAAAATCCCAAACCATCAAAAGCAGGGATAATGGAACATTTCTTTTTTTTTTATTTTGTATTTATCAAGAAAAACAGTAAATTGAATTTAAAATGCTGATAAGTTAGCAATAACTATAAAGAAAATAAAAATCATAAGCATGACTTATCAAGGGTGATAATGTGTGTAAAATTACTTTGTGTTCAGCTTTCCCTCTGGATTTTTTTTTCCATCCCTGTATATCCCCATTCAAGGTCCCTTCCCCCTCCCACCACATCAAGTCATTCTTTCTTCTCCACAACTCCCCATCCCCTCCCTGGGCAGGCAGCAGGCAGTCCCATGGTCCCACTGATCCCATAAACTGGCAAATCCAGTTTTGTCCCCCTCCCTCAAGAGTGAGTCAGGTGTTCCTATAGTTGGACTGGGGTCCGAAGGGTCAGTCCAGGGTGTTTCTGATCCCAAGCTGTTCAGTGGTTGTGGTTTCCCGCTTGGGCATGTTTGGCTTTTTTCTTGTTAGTTTGTTTAGAGACCGACCACTAATGAGTGAGTACATCCCCTGCTTATCTTTCTGGGTTTGTGATACCTCGCTCAGGAGGATATTCTCCAATTTCTATAGTTTCAGCATTCAGAAAGCATGGGAAAGAGGATGTCTTGTCTGGCACCAACCTGGTGCCGAACATAGTGAGTCCAAGGCAGTCCAGGTTATAGATCCAGACCCCGTCTCAGTAAACCTGGCATGGGATGGGGATTGGGCTTTTCTAGAAAAGGAGAATACAGAACTAATACACATTGAAAAGAAATGAAAAGTATGTGAGCATTTGGGTCATCCAGATGACTCAGCAGGAAAAGGTACCTGCTGCTAACAAGCCGAATGACATTAGTTGGATCCTGAGAACCGTCATGTAAATTGTCCTCTGAATTTAGGTCATGTGCCGTGGTGCAGGCAAATGTGGGTGCAAACTCACTAAATAAATAAAAATGAAAAGAAACATTTTTTGATGGAGCTGGAGAGATGGCATGTGGTGATATATTGTCTGTAATCTAATAAAGCTTGTCTGAAGATCAGAGGACAGAGCCAGCCACGGTTATCCATAGAAGTTAGGCAGTGGTGACACATACCTTTAATCTTAGCACTCAGGAGGCAGAAATCCATCTGGATCTCTGTGAGCTCAAGGTCAGCCTGGAATACATGAGATTATTCCAGTCCAAAAGAGAAACAGTGCAAAGCAGTGGTGGCACACAGCCTTTAATTCTAGCACTAGGAAGGTTGAGGCAGGAAGTTATATGACTGGGCAGTGAAAGGAATACAAGGTAAGAGGAGACAGGAGTCTGGCCTTTCCTTTCTTCTCAGCTGAGGAATCAGAGACATTCAGTCTGAGGATTTGTGGAGACAGGATCTTCCCCTTTCTGCCTGAGGATTCAGTAATGGTGAGAAGTTTCTCTAGTTCTTGTTCCTCTGCTTCTCTGATCTTTTAGCACTTACCCCAAAGTCTGGCTCTGGATTTTCATTATAAGACCACTTAGGATTTGCGCAATAATGACCCACAGGTTAGGAGCACTTTCTGCTTTTGCTGAGGACCGGGTTTCCAGCACAAGAACTGGGGCAGGGATTTTTACTGCCCCAGTAAGTACAGCTCCGTGGTTTCCCTTTTCCTCTTCTGGCCTCTGAAGATCCAGAATTCATGTGCACATACTCACACATAGACAGAAAGACATACATAATTTAAAATAAATCTTAAGATGGGCATTTCGTAAATGAGGTTTCTTGTTTTGGACACCTCCCATTGAGAGCCATCACCATTTTGCAGTACTGCTTGCCTTATTTGGCATGGGCTTTCTTATATCCTTGCCCCAGTGGGACAAGGATGGAGTTCAGGTGGTAGAATCCTTACCTAGTACTCAGAGACCCAGGTTTGATCCTCAGCACCAAATAGAAACAGTGGTGGTGGCATATTCCTGTAATACAGCACTGAGAAGGTGAGACAGGAGGATTAGGAGTTCAAGACCAGGCTTGGCTATTGTATCATGTTCAATGCCAACTTGAGATATTGGTAATAAGGACATTCTCTTCTATAACCACAATTGTCAACTTTGGTAAATGCTCATTATTTTTTTAAAAATATTGATTTTTATTTTATGTGAATTGGTGTTCTGCGTGCATGTATAACTGTGTAAGGGTGTCAGCTCTTGGAATTACAGACAGTTGTTAGCTGCCATGTGGATGCTGGGAATCGAACTCAGGTCCTCCAGAAGAACAGTCGTGCTCTTAACCACTGAGCCACCTCTCCAGATTAAATGACTCATTATTACATCATTTTAATCTACCAAATTATTTCCTTTACATCATTTTCTAAAAATGCAGGATCTAGTTCATTTTCTAAAAATGCAGGATCTAGTCTAGAATCATACACTTTGTCTTGTGCTTGAATTGTCCTTAATTTAGAACAGAATTTCTTTGTCTTCTATGGCACTGATCTTTTTTTCTAATATTTATTTTATTTTATTTTGATTTAATAAAGTTTTATTTTTCCAAATGTACAGCTGATTAAACCTGTTCATGCATCTTCAGCAGCTGGAGCATCTCCACCCTTTGTGTTTCTGGTGTAAATTACTTGGGCTCTGTGCTTTGAAACGAGCTTGATAACTAAGCAGCTCCTGAAGGGCTGCCATAGCCAAAGACCCTCGAATCTTCAGTCTCTCAGAGACCACAGCTGAGTAATAAGCTTATAGTTGGGAACTTCCTTACAGAGTTTGTCCTATGTAGCTTTGTTGAATAGGACTAGATTGTTGAGCTTGTCCTGAACTTTGCCCTTGGACCACTTCTTCTTTTTGGCCTTGACACTGGACTTATTTACTGGGTCTTTGTCCTTTTTTGGCCAACTTTCCGGCATCTTTCTTCTTGTCATGTCTTCATGTCATGTGACAACCACTACAGCCTTCCTTAGACGTCGAGGGAAAAAGGAAGCCCAGCTCACCAACAGTCCCAGAAACCTCAGCCAGGAGCTAATATTTTATTTTAAAATTACAAATATGTGTGTGCATAAGAATGTGCATGAGGACAATGCCTATGGAGGACAAAAGAGGATGTTTGAGCCCTTAGAACTGGAATTAGAGTAGGTTTGAAAGTGCTGGGAATTGAACTTTGGTCCTGGAGAAGTATGCATTTTAGATAGGGTTTCTCTGTGCAACAGCCTTTGCTGTCCTGGAACTTGTTCTGTAGACTAGGCTGGCCTCGAAGTCACAGGGATTCCTCTGCCTCCGGAGGAATGAAACTAAAGGCGTGCACCACCATGTGCTGAGTGGTTTTCTTAACCTCTGTGCAATCTCTCCCCTCCAACACTGATCTTTTTCAAGTCCTGATTTTTGTTGTTGTTTTAAAAATACAGAATGTGCAGTATCAAGATGGCTCAGCAGGTAAAAGTGTTTGCATACAGGCCTGGCAGCCTGAGTTCGATTCTAAGGAGAGAACCAAGTCCTCAGAGTTGTCTTTTGACTTTCACAAATGCACCATGACAACCATGCACTCACACATACAATAAATCAATAAATAAGTAATAAAATATTCTCATTTGTGTCAACATGTTGCCTCATTACTCCACTATGTAATTGCTAGGCTTATTCACCCCTCTTCCATCAACAACCTTGATACTAAAAACCTATGTGGAGAAACTGCAAGTCCCTGCATACACCTTGCTCCTGATCAAAAAGGTCCCCCTAGAGTTAGCATCTGTTGATAGTTCCCATCTGAACAAATCTCCAAAATGATTTTTCCATTTCTGCTATCCTTCCATAGCTGCCAGTCAGCACATCGTTACCTTCCCTCTTGTCTACTTAGCCTCCCTGAAAATTGATGCGTTTATATGCTAAATGTGTTTCTATGAATATTTAGAGATTTAACTATTAACTTTAAACTTAGAACACAAAGGGGTGGGCCTCATTATGACATCTGGTCTTATTTGTCTGTCGTCGTGTCCCCTCCCCCGGCACCGTCCCCTGTTCCTCCCTTGTTGGTTCCCTTCCCTTCCAAGTCCTCTTCCTTCTGCTTTCAAGTTATCCTATTCCATTTGCCTTTCTTTGCCCCTGCCTTGGGATTTTTTTCCTCTCTTCTCAAGTTACACACACACACACACACACACACACACACACACACAGACACACTTTCCAATATTTTCTACTTCATTATTTTGGTGCTCAGATTACACAAATCTGACCTTTCAGGAGGTTCCTAATTATTGCTTGAAATCCATTAGTGAACATTCCTCAAGTGCATTTGTGCTAAGGAGTAGTCAGGTCCAGAACTCTGTGGGATGACAGTGGAATTGGAATTGTCTAGGAGAATAAAAGGGACCAATGGAAGGCAATGGAAAATAAAAGCAAGAAAGAGGGGGAGTATGTTCAATGTACAAGATATACTCATAGAAAAATTTTAAACATAATTAATATTTTTTGTGTGAGACTGTGAGGACTGCTGTAGGTTTGAAGCCAACCTGTGCTACAGTGGGAGACTCTCTTTCCTCAAAACAAAACAAAATAAACAAAAACCTCTCTAAGGATTTATGTGTAGATAATGGCTCATGAGAGAGAGGCTTTCTTCCGTGATGTACCTGATTGTAAGATGCCCATACTTCTGTAAGCAAACTCTGACCCATGCTACTGTAAACTTCCCTCATGAAAGTCATTGTATTACCCCCAAAAAATCTATGAAAGTTGAAAGGAGGCTAGTTAGGAAGACAGAGGGGGTTGGTGCCAGTGGAGGGGGAGCTAGAGAGTTACAGAGTAGGAAGCGGTGGGTGTGATCAAAACAGGCATATAACTTGTTCCAAGATACACACACAACTTTTTGGATAGTCTGATTTCTGATATGTTCATGGGAATAGTGTTTAACCAGGTTCTGAGGTTCCCTGCTGTCATTACTGACTCCTTTACAAGAGAGTTCAGAGAAGGAAGCCTAGTACATTCAAACGGATCATGTGTATAGTCCAAACAGAGTGACTGAAGGCTGGGCTTGAAAGTAATAGAGGGTAGGAAGATGGACAGTAGCAGTTTTGTGCCATGATTCAGGATTGCACTGGACTGCCTTATAGTGTCTTTTTCCACCACGTCCTCAATCTTCATTCACATGTTTCCATTTAGGTGTCTCAGCTGCTCCCCAAGAGAATCTGTACCTTGTGAGAAGAGAATGGTATAAAACAGATTAGCTGTAGGATTTTATTTTTAAAAAGCACTACCAGAGAGAGAAGGCCACAAGAAGATTATGCAAGTTTTTCTTCTGCTTTGTTTTCTAGAGACAAAATGATTTATATTCTATAGTGGGAATCATACACAGAACATCATCATGCTTGTTCCAGGATAAATGGCCTCTGGCCTTTTTTTTCTTGGACGTCTGGGAATTCAGGGAATTAAATGCAGGACTTCTTCATACATGCTAGGTTGGTATTCTACCACCCACTACATCTTCAGCCCACTAGATGGCCTCTTAGATCAGTTTCACCGCTTTTCATTTTATAATTCAAAAATTGGATTATAAGTATTTGTTTTCTTGCTTGCTTGTTCTCCCCTCCAGCCCCCCAGTTAACACTCTCTGGAAACATTCCTACAGACACACTCAAAGATGTGACTGTAATGCCCTAGGTACTTTTTTCTTCTCTTTTGAAATTAAAATGTGATCACATCATTTTCCCCCTTCGCTTTTCTCCCTTCATGGTCCATAGCACCCCATTGCTGTCTCTCAAATCCATGGCCTTTGGCCTCCTTTCTTTAATTGTTTTCTCTCTCTCTTTCTCCCTCCCTCCTTCCCCTCCTCTGTAAATATACAAAAACAATCTGCCCAGTTTGTATAATGGTACTTGTATGGATATAGCTTGACAAGAAAAATTAATCATTTGATCCTATAGCAATTTCATAATTTAAAAATAATATATAAAGGGGCCGGAGAGATGGCTCAGCAGTTAAGAGCACCGTCTGCGCTTCCAGAGGACCCAGGTTCGATTCCCAGCACCCACATGGCAGCTCACAACTGTCTGTAGTTCCAGTTCCAAGGGATCCAACACCCTTCACAGACACACACACACGTAGGCAAACACCAAAGCAATTAAATACAATTTTTAAAAAATAATATATAAAAAAGATATTTACTTAAGCTTCTCCAGAAATTCAGTGATAAATTTGTGAGACACACCCTGGTTAAACACCCAAGCTAAGGCCATAAATGTTCTACAGAAATGAGTTTTATATGGATTCCCTATATAAGCCAACTTAGGAAATGAATCACATTATCTGTCATTCAGGAATCTATAGAATACTGCCCATTATAATTACAACTCCCTAAAGTAAGGATGACTGTGGAATATAATCATGTCTCAAAATCAAGCATATTTTAAGTTTATACCAAGAGGAAAAATGGGAAATCTCAAACTTATGTGCAAATCTGATGAAAATTTATTCTGAACTAAAAGGAAGGAGGTTTTTTTCTCAGATTTAAGGAAAGATGTGTTATAATTGTAATGTTGCTTTTGATGAGGGCTGGCAGCATAGACTATATCTTAGTTCCTTTATGCTGCTATACCCAAGGTTGCATAACTGCTAAAGAACTCTTTCTTAGAGTGCTAGAAGAGGCTGGAGGTCCAAGATCAAGAAAATAGCAAATGTAGTTATCTGGTGAGGAATGTTCTCTGCACTAAAATGGTTTCTTGTTGCTCTATCTATCAGAACTGAGTAATACTGTATCCTCATATTGGAGAACATAGACGTTCAAATGCTGGATGAAATATGTTTAGTAAAGATTTTAATTTCTGCAGAAATCCACAGCTAAGCACTGGGTGGAGCTCCCAGTCCTGTTGAAGAAAGGGAGGAGGGATTTCGTGAGCAATGGGGGGGGGGGGATCAAGATCATGACCACAGGCAACCCACAGAGACAGCTGGTCTGAGCTTCTGGGAGCTCATGGACTCTGGACTGACAGCTGGGGAGCCTGATGGAACTGAATGTGGGTGAAAATGTGTGGCTTTGTCTATTTGTGGGGCTCCTGGCAGTGGGACCAGGATTTATCCCTGGTACATAAACTGGCTTCTAGGAGTCCATTACCTACTGTGGAACTCAGCACTTGCTGAACAGTGAATAGAGAGTGAGGGAGAGGGGGAGGGGAATGAGGGGGACTGTGATTGGTAAGTAAAATGAAGAAAAGATAAAATAAAAAAACAATCCCAATTGCTGGGAATAAAGGAGTGTACCACCACTGCCTGGTCCAAGACTACCTATTAATGTCAGCCCACTGACCATTAAATTTCAGCAACTGTATTTTGAAGGGAACATAACCATAAAAGCTCAAAATTAACGCAATTATTAAAACATCAGCTTAAGATGTAGACTCTAGGTGTCCGGTGCGTGAGCCTGGAGCAAGGTTCGTCGTGGGCAGCGCCACCTTCTGCCGGACGCCACCCGCACCCACATCGCTCACCCCGGTCGGCGGTAAGAGCGCCCGGTTCGCGCTCACCCTAGTCCCATAGCCAGCAGTGTGCCTAGTGGCCATGACCACTGAGGAGATGAAGGCAGCCGAAAACGGGGCGCAGTCGGCGCCTCTGCCTCCCGGAGTGGACATCAGTCCCAAGCAGGACGAGGGCGTGCTCAAGGTCATCAGGAGAGAGGGTACAGGCACAGAGACACCCATGATTGGGGACCGGGTCTTTGTGCACTTACACTGGCTGTTAGATGGTACAAAGTTTGATTCCAGTCTGGATCGCAAGGACAAATTCTCCTTTGACCTGGGAAAAGGGGAAGCCATCAAGGCTTGGGATATTGCTGTAGCAACCATGAAAGTGGGGGAAATATGCCACATCACCTGCAAGCCAGAATATGCCTACGGTTCAGCAGGCAGCCCTCCCAAGATCTGCCCCCCTTCCCCCAGCACGCCACACTTGTATTTGAGGTGGAGCTGTTTGAGTTCAAAGAAGATCTGACAGAAGATGAAGATGGCAGGATCATCTGCAGAATACAGACTAGTGGTGAAGGCAATGCCAGGCCCAATGATGGTGCTGTAGTACAAGCGGCACTGGAAGGCTACTATAAGAACCAGCTCTTTGACCAGTGGGAGCTCGGCTTTGAAGTCAGCGAAGGGGAACGCCTAGATCTGCCCTGTGGGCTGGAGATGGCCATTCAGCACTTGGAGAAAGAACATTGTGTACCTCAGACCTAGCTATGCGTTTGGCAGTGTTGGGGAAGAAAAGTTCCAGATCCCACCACATGCTGAACTGAGGTATGAAGTACATCTGAAGAGTTTTGAGAAGACCAAGGAATCTTGGGAGATGAACTCCAAACAGAAGCTGGAACAAAGGAAAATAGCGAAAGAGGGGGGCACTGTATACCTCAAGGAAGGCAAGTACAAGCAAGCTTTGCTGCAGTACAAGAAGATTGTGCTTTGGCTAGAGTACGAGTCTAGTTTTTCTGGTGAGGAAATGCAAAAGGTCCATGCACTTTGACCGACCTCACATCTCAATCTGGCCATATGTCACCTAAAACAGCAGACTTTCTCAGCTGCCATCGAAAGCTGTAACAAGGCCCTGGAACTAGACAGCAACAGTGAGAAGGGCCTGTTCCGCCAAGGAGAGGCACACCTGGCTGTGAATGACTTTGACCTGGCACAAGCTGATCTCCAAAAGGTCTTGCAGCAACAAAAGCCACCAAGGCCCAGCTGGCTGTGTGCCAGCAGCAAACCCGCAGGCAGATTGCCCAGGAGAAGAAGCTCTATGCCAACATGTTTGAGAGGCTAGCTGAGGAGGAGCTCAAGGCCAAGGCAGAGGTGGCTGCAGGCGACCATCCCACAGACACTGAGATGAAGGGTGAGCCCAACAATGTGGCAGAGAACCAGTCTCAAGTGGAGACAGAAGCATGGCCTGCCTCTCTGCTTGCCCGCCCCTGTGGCTGCCTGCCTCCCTGCTACCCTCCCTATTCCACCCTGTTAGTTTTGAGTGAATTAGACCTTTATTTTTCTATCTGTTTGGATGATGGCTTTGGAGGGTGGGCAGAAGAGCAGGCTGGGGGTGAAAGGGGGGTAGTTTTAGATGGTGTCAACCCTCTTTCTTTCCTCAATTACACACAAGTGTATATTCTTCCATACAAACACATCAGAATGTTAGTTTATTTCTCCCTCTGTTAGCTCCATTGTTCAAGTGGTAGGAAAGGATATGTGATAGCGATGGGGTCCGATGAGAAGCCAGTCCTGGGCAGCCGTTTTCTTCATTCCTTCCTTCTCTCTGGTTGTTTTCTAAGCCTGCGTGCGGTCTCCATGCAGGTGCTAGGGGCGTGGGAAACCACTGTGTCCATTACCACCTGCCTTGCTCTTCTGAGATGCTGTCCCTGATAATCCTCCGGTATCTCACAGTGAACACCTATAGATAGCACCTTCCAGTCTTTGCCTCTGATCAGCTTCCCTCATCCAGGTGGCCTGTCCCCATCCCCTCAGCCTCTTTAATGCATGCTGAAGGTCGAGGCACACCTCAAGTCCTGTGCTTGAGCAATAAAGTGGAAACAACAACAAAAAAGATGTAGACTCTAAGAAACTAGGATGCTGCAAAGAGAAAAGCATTCATCCATCAGATTAGCCTATGACATGCCCATGGAAGCCAGTGCAGGCTTTAACAGCAAGAGAGGAATTCTTTGTTTTCATAGATTCAACATTTTATCAAGGGAAAAGGAGTCAGTTGTTTTGACATTTTTGTTTCTCAAATTTTTATTAGATTTAAAAGACACTTATGAAAGATATCAAAACCAAAATTAGAATTATACCATGGAGTGAAAATAGTTAAATATATAGAAATGTGCAAAAACAAAATACAACAATATACTCAGTAATATTACTAACCAGAAGAGATGCACCCAGGACTTCTGAACAGCAATTTTTAATGGAACATAATCAAGAATTTAGGATTTCTCATAAATGATTACATATGAGTCTTTTCAATTATGAGTTTTGGTATTTTTAATAAAACATAGATACCAGTTATTGAGATTTTGTTACAGGGCAATTTTCTGATGAAAGTAATTCTCTCCCTTTCATGGGCCCCTTTCTTGTTTCCTAGCATCTGCCCCACACACACAGAGACATATGTACATACAAATTAGAAGCTAAATTTGTCATTCTTGTCAATCTGCAAATTGAGGATAACGATTAAAGTCTGTAATCCCAGTACTCAAGAGGCCTGGGAAGGAGTGTTGGATCGAGGCTAGCCTTGGTTATATAGCAAGACACTTTCCCCCACTTTAAATTGAGGATAATGGGTCAAAAGACACCTTATCCAGCAGTCCTCATATTAGTGTAAGAGTTAAATCTCTGCAGAGTTAATTTTCATCACTCAGATTGTAATCAATATAATGCTGACCAGCAGCATTTAACTAGTCTTTTGGCTCATTAACAAATAGAAATGTAAGAGCATGATAACACACTTTTTAATTCTGGCATTTGGGAGATGCAGGCAAGAGGACAGAAGTTCAAGGTCATCATTGGTTACGTACGTCCGTACGTAGTGTGTTGAAAACTGGCTACATAAAATTCAGTTCAAGAAAAACAAAACCAAAAATATGTTGACACGACACAGAATGGTCTGTGACTACCATCAGAAAAGTGTAAAGGATCAGCTTGAGAAGTTATTTTCTTTGCAACCACACTTTCACAAGCAACTCCAAAGCTGATGGTGAAGGGTGCGTTGATTTTTCAAGCTATTTTCTCAAGAGGCATCTCAGAGAGCTAACAGGAAAAAGATGCAAAATCACCCTGAAATCTAAATCCCTTCCAAAGGACACAGCCTCAGAATCGCGCCTCTTAGAAACCCAGGTAGAGCTTAGACCATCACTGGCACCTAATCACCCGAGGGCACATTCCAGGGACTTAATGGAATCTCCGAGTTTAGGAACCTCAGAGAGCATTCTTCAGTTCCCTATCCCCGTGTCTCCGCCCTCCTCTGATGCGTCAATGGAGAGTAATCGTCAGAGGAAGGGAAAAAATATACATTACGCGAGATTTCACGGCGGGATTTCGAAGTTGGAGACCGGCTGCGGCGCGTGCGCAGTGGTCTCACAAGCTCGGCTTGGCACGCGGGGAGGTAGGCTGAGTGATCTGAGCCGGGGAAGGCAGCGTGCTGGTGCTTCTTCTCTTTTTCTTCTTGCCGCTCCTCTCTCAGTGTATGGGTCTGAGGGTCCCGCGAAGTGCAGAGTAGCGGGGCTCAACTCCGCTGGTGTGTGCGCCCGGTATATGAGAAAGCCCTCATCCCGTTCCCACACTAGTTGGAGTGGTGCGGGCAGCGTGGCTACAGAAACCATTGCTCCCCGCTTCCCTGTGAGCGTAGCCCCCAGGCACACACTCCCGTCCCCTGAGACCCGGCCTCAAGCATCCCTAACACCGGTCTGTCCCTCCTCACTGCAGCCTCAATTATTGCTCACGGCCAGTCTGTCGGGTTCATCCCTGGGGGGCATCACCACTCTGAAGCAGAGAAGATGGCTGGAGGACGTCTGCTGCTGGGGGGCGACTTCCTGTCGTCGCCGCCGCCGCTGCCCCCCCTCCCGCCGCCGCCGCTGCCGCCGCCCCCGCCCGAGCCAGTGCTGGAGCAGTGGCGCTATAGCCACGAAAGTGACTGGCAGTGGGCTCTGCGGCGGAGCTTCATCTGTCGGCACCTGCACAGCTATCCCGGGGCTGCCCTCGACCAGCTCCTCGCGCTCTCCGCCGCCTGGACCAACCACATTTTCCTGGGCTGCAGGTGAGGATTGTGTTGGTCGAGTTAGGAACAAGGATGGGAGAGATGTGATGGATGAGGGTGAGCGACAAATGATGGAGTTGGGGTTACGGACAGCCCAAGAAAAGAGGGTCAGCAAAGGTGGTCCAGATAGGAACAGGGACAGGATGCGAAGGATAGCTTGGAGGCGTTACGATTTGAAGATTTACTAGAGGACACGGAGAAGCTTCACTAGTGGTTGGGGTGGGCAACCGTGGTGACAGGCAATGACATGACAGTCCATGGGGGCACAGAGAGAGAGATGTCCTTCCAGACCCCGAGATGGAGACAAAGTAGCCCCTGGAAGATGATTATTGAGAGTTAGTCGTGGTGATTGGTGACAAATAGCAGAACCTCAGACCTGCATAGGGTCTTCCAAGGATGCGGCATCCGCAGAGGATATTCCATGGGGCTTCAGGGAGAGGACAAGGAACTCTGCAGCTCTAATCCTAGTCTCTTGGCCACTCTCTGCTTCCACCTCGGTTAGCCCTTCCTTCCCTTGCAGCCCCCAGCCAGGTCTTACAGTCTTCTCCTAGGGAGGCGGTGTGTCAGGTCTGTGAGCTGCAGTGTCAGCCTTGCTTGTAGATTTGCGCATAATGTACTGAAACAAAGAAATGGATCTATCTGCTGTAAAAATGCATTGCCCTCTTTTCACTTTAAATGAAATAAGAAGAATTAACATTTGGCCTCTATATGAGGTTTTTGGGGAGTATATGTGTTTTCTCTGTTTCCTCCTTTCTTAAAACCTGATGGCTTCTAAACAGGCCTCTTGGAAAGCACTTTGCATTCTGTGGAGACTGCAGTATGGTTCCAACGCAGTTTTGGTTTTTGTTTTTTTAACAGGATGTTTGTGTCCTCTATCCTTCAGAACCTCGAAATTGACCTTATCCTGAACTAATTCCTTCAGAAGACTGGGAAAGCTTCTTTTTTTAAATACTCCTGCCTAACATTCAATTCATTTTTATTAGGAAAATGAGAAATTCTGGAAAACGATCAGATTCAATTCAGCCAGATCAGTTCTAGGAATGCCTGTAAACAACGCAGAAGAAATTGTTTGCTCCTACCTTAATTGTTGAACATGGCATGCAATGTGCAACTTTGCTTTGCCCTGTCACGGAATTTTAGTTTTTATGTGTTCTTTAAGTTAACAGAATTTTTACCTCTAGAGATAATGGATTATTTCAATGAAGGAGTTGGCTGCTGCTGGGAAAGCTTCAACAATTAATCATCAGATAAATCTAACTTACCTAACAATGTTATTCTTGCAATATAAAGGTACCTTAGTCTTAATACCATAAAGGGCTACAGGGAATCAAAATCCTAAAACATCTTTAATATGGGAGGATAACCATTCTTTGTGTTCATAACTAAACTTACCTCTCTGCTAGAATGCAAGTTTGGGGAGGGAGTAGGTAGGACTTTTACTCTGTTTTTCATATTCACACCTTTGTCTAAAGTGCCTAGAAAAAAAGTCTTGTACAATTTTCTACTTTAGCATAATAACTGCTCAGTAAATGTGTGAGGAGTAATAGATGTATACAGCTTTGTAGTATATAGCATATTTTCAACACTTTTCATCTTATATTAACTACTGTAGAGGTTAGGAGGTATCTCCTTTTTATAGCTAAATGAATGAGGGCCAAGAAGTTAAGTTACTGTGAAAGGTCTCACAACTATTTCCCATCTGCTGCTCTTTCTACTGAGACACAGCTGCCATATTTGGGAAGAATGGACTATAAACAAAAGCAAGTAACTGACATAAATCAAATCTCTAAATTTCAGGCTTATATCCCCAGAATAGCACTTCCATGCATCAGGGTGTGAACACAAACCAAGACAATGGTAGTTGGCCTTAAGAGCTCAAGCACCCAAGATGTGTGGGTGTGTATCTGCAAATCCTTTGTTTAGAATTCAGTATATCACTACCACAATTACTATAGAGTTATGAAATACATGAAATGAAAAAACAATGTTTGCATTATATCTAATTATTAGACATAGAAGAATGAGAAGAGCCCAAGAGAACTTTGAAAGTTAGCAACTCTGATCTTCATTTTAGGTAGGCTTTGTTAGCTCTCTCCTTGGGTGCATAAAATCTAAATCATTCTCAAAGTTGGCAGGATTCTTGTTTTGTGTGACAGACTGCTGTTTTCTCACGTAAATTGCAGAAATGTGGTGACACAGCCCTTTGTAAATTCAGATTGTTAATTAGTTGTTGAAGGGATTTCATTTGATTAGGAGCTGGGATAAAAAGAATATTCTATGATTTAGCACAAGAAGAACTCATGTGCCAGGGATTCAGAGCTTGTTTCAATCCTTTTGGTGATAGTGGTTATTTCTATGGAAAAGATTTGAGAGAGAGAGAGAGAGAGAATTTGTTTATGTGGTGAGGATGTTATATCTATCACTCTACCTATTTGAGATAAATTCATGAAGTCTAAAACTCACCTGTTAGCTCACACTGAAGAGCCTCTGAGATCTGTCTCTTCTGTGAACAATGATTACAGGCTGTGTCACCTTGCCCTGGTTTTACATGGGTGCTGGGGGTCCTCTTCTGTAGCAAGCATTGAACCATCTCCCTAGCCCTTGAATGAATATCGTCTTAACTCCATAATTGTGGTTTTTACACAGAAGATGCACCTGTTTGGGATTCTGCATGTGACAGTACAAGGTCTTAATCTTACTACTCAGGACATGAGACTGAAGCAGGATGTTGAGTTTAGGGCTTGCCTGGATTATATAAGAAGAACCTGCCTAAAATAACAACAACAATACTAATCATCTGTTAGGTTTATTAAAAGACAGGTTCCTGGGTCCCTGCTCAAAGGCTTCCAAATCAGAAGGAAAGGACTCAATTTTTATTTGTGTCGGGTTGCCAGATGATGCTGATATTTTGAATTGAGGACCATAGTGTGAGAAATTCTACTTCATAGGATAAAGTGATGTTTTGCAATTTAATTTTTTTTTGAGACAGGGTCTCAGGCAACCCAGACTGAACATGCCATGTAGGTGAGGATGATCTGAAATTCTACTTTTCCTGCCTCTACGTCCTGAGTGCTAAGATCACAGGATGTACTACCATGTCCAGTTTTATCTGGTGCTGAGAATTGAACCTAGGGCTTCGTGAATGCTTGGCAAGCACCCTATCAATTGAGCTATGTCTCTTTTAATAATTCCTCATCCAAGTAGCCAGAAGCTCAAAGAACTTTCCCTTCACTTTTTCTGTCTTATAAAAGTAAGCAGTCTATCAAGAAATGTTGCTGGATGCCTATAATCCCAGCATTTACTATGGGACAGGACAAATTTTCCAAGAAATTTCTAAAACAGTTTCAAAACATTAGTCTTGTGGCTAATGAAAATGTTTTACAGTCTTTTGACCAACTACATATATGACAATAATGCATATGAAGGCCTAGGGTGTCTGCAGTTTTTACTTACATGTTATAGCTAGTGTATTTATTACTGTATTTGTTTTGCAGGACTGAATGTAGAATTTATAATCTCATGTATAGCCAAAAACTATACCTCCAAGATCTGCCCACAGCCATTTAAGAAGGCATAATATCTGGATTACCTGGAATATTCAGTTTTCCTGTCTTGATTTAGTTTTGGAATACAAACCCTGGCTTGCTTATCTTTGTTAACATATTAATAGAGATATGACATGAAATCATCTTAGTTACCTTGAAGTCTTTTTCTCTCCTCAATACATTTTGGAGAGTTTGGAAGGTAGATTCCAGGTAAATATATATTGTGAAACTTTGCACATAGATGCAAGTCACTAAGGAAGTGGGAGTGGGGGCTTTTGAAAAATTCACCTCTAATCTATACATATATTATTAACTTGGGCCATCAAGCATCTTATAAGTAGGTTTGAATGTCAAATTTTGTATTTTGAAGCTCTAATTTTTGTCGTGTCCGCCACCCCACCCCCATCCCCCGCCTGCCCCAGACAGGGTCTTGCTGTGTAGTCTGGGCTGTTCTGGAACTCACTATGTAGACCAGGATGACCTTGAGCCCACAGCCTCCATCTGCCTCAGCCTCTTTTTTATTGTTGTATTTTTTGTTTGTTTGTTCCAGACAGGGTTTCCCTGTGTAGCTTTGGCTGTCCTGGAACTCACTATAGACCAGGCTAGCCTTCGATTCATAGAGAGCCACCTGCCTCTGCTTCTTGAGTGCTGGGATTAAAGGCATACACCACCACCTGTTTCTGTCTCTGCCTCTGCCTGAGTGTTGAGATTAACTGGAGAGTTGGTCCAGTGGTTAACAGCATGTGTTGTTGTTGCAAAGGACCCAGGTTTGATTCCCAGCACCAACATGGAGGTTTACCACTTCCTCAGGCACCAGGCATGCAAGTAGTACACAGACATGCAAAACACTCATATACATAATGATAAAGGCGTGTACCACTACATCCAGCTTTTAAGTTTCTAATCTCAGCATTTGAATTTAGATTTAGTAGAGCTATTTAATATATTTGCAAAAACTTAGAATTATCTGTTATTGAATGCTTACTAAATTTCAGGTATCATTGTATATAATGATTTATAGTTATTTTATAGTTGTGCATATAGATGCAACTGTCTTGTGATATCTATGAAGAAAAGTATGTTGCCCATTATAAATCATTTTAAATAATAGACTAGACACGGTAGGTGAGTTGAAGAACATTCTGTTTTCCAAAAGCTTGGTGCATTATAAACTGTAAAGAACTTTAAGACCTGTTGCAATTCTGTGGCATTTCCTTGACTGTTTACAGCCAAATGTGAGCTAATAGGCATGTAAATATGTAATATGAATGCATATAAAATTTTACTTGATTTGCTTTAATGGTATTTACATCATATTCCATAATACAGAACATTGTGTAGCCATTAAAACCCATATGGTAGCAGGCTGGGAAATATAATTCAATGGTAGAATCTTTGCCTGGAATACTCAAATATTGAGTCCAATTTTCAGCATGGAAAAACTAAAATAGAATAGATGTAGTAGCAACATAAAGAAAACTCTTACAACAGATAGCAGACCAACACAGGTAATCATTTAGCAATGGGAGGGCATAGAAAATAAACAAAAACAATATAAAGTAGCCCCTTAATGATACTGAAGTTATCACTGGTTGAGATGTGAAGTTTTTCTTGGTTGGTTTTCTTAGACTTAAAGGTATCATTTTTTAATTTATTATAAAAAGTCACTATGGAAGATTGTAATAACTTGACCTTTATCTATTAATGAATATTTGAGTAATTTTAGGAACAGAAAGAGAATTCTGATAATCTTATTAAAGACTCAAATTATTACATTGTATTTTGACTAGTCAAACATTTGATAACATGATGGTCTTTAAATTCTTATTTAAGCTTGCTGGGCTTCTTTTGTATTATGATTTTCTAATAAAGGACAGGATCTGGCTGTGCTGGCAACCTACGCAAGGATTTATTTTTATAGCCTCTGGGAGATGGTGAATTTTGTAGCAGTTGTAATGAATAGAGAGCAATAAATAGGTACAATAATTACCGAAGCTGGAAGAAAACTGAGAGACAAGTGAATGTGAATGGAGGGAGCCTATGCCTCTTGAGTGCTGGGATTAAAGGCATGCACCTTTAGTTATATCCTTCATGAGCATCATCTAGTGTGTGTTCCATTTTCAGTTATACTGCATATTCAGAGTATATTGGGCTCTGATCAAAGGTCTAGAGTATTTTGACTGGACTCAAGGCGAGTGGCTTAGTCATGCCACCAATTTTTGCAAATGTTAGATTAGTGTGCTTTAAAAGCTGTGAACTTGGGGCTGGAGAGATGGCTCAGCAGTTAAGAGCACTGACTGCTCTTCCAGAGGACCTGAGTTCGATTCCCAGCATCCACATGGCAGCTAGCAACTGTCTGTAATTCCAAGATCTGACACCCTTACACAGTTATACATGCAGGCAAAACACCAATTCACAGGGGCTGGAGAGATGGCTCAGCGGTTAAGAGCACCGTCTGCTCTTCCAGAGGACCCGGGTTCGATTCCCAACACCCACATGGCAGCTAACAACTGTCTGTTGTTCCAGTTCCAGGCAAAACACCAAGGCAAATAAATAAATAAATAAATAATAAAGTTGAAAAAAAACACCAATTCACATAAAATAAATAAAAACCAAATTTTTTTTAAAAAGCTGTGAACTTTGGACTGGATAGATGAATCTGTGATTAAGAGCACTGTCTACTCTTTCAGAGGACCTGGGTTCAGTTTCTAGCATTCATATGACATCTCACAAACTCCAGTTCCAGGGGATTGGTCACTCTCTTTTTGGCCTTCATGGGCACCAGGCACACAGTGGTGCACAGATATATATGTAGGCAAAACACCCATATACATAACATTTTTTTAAAGTAATGAATAAATGTTTTGTGTAACCTGATTTTCATAGTCTTTTGTTTTCATCCCATATTTTAGAAATTGGACTCCCTACATCTGAAGGAAGTGATGTGCAGAATGTATGATGGCTTTAGAATATCTTTTCTGATGCTCAGATAAGAGTAAATAAAGAATTACTCTTGGTCTTCAAGTACTGATGCTATCTGTGATAGCAGTTGTCTGTAAGAAATGCAGGTTATAGCCAACATCCCATAATCTGTCAATGGAGAGTACTAGGTTTTGATTTATGCTTTACTAGGAAGGGAACCTACTGCACTAAAAATGAGAGATGTTAATCTTTAACTTCGCAAGTATTCATGAAAAGCTGTGCTAGTTACTCACTTTCAGGACTTTCTTCCCAAATGCTACCAGTTAGGCTAAGAAAGGCCCTGACAATAGGAAGGGGAAGCAGGTGCTCTTGATAACAAAACTTTGCTTGAGCTCATTTTTAAATTGCCATGTGGTACAATTATGTTAGCAAGAAGCCAATCTAGCCTGTTGTGGTCACACCTGTAATACCAGCACTCTGAAGGCTGAGATGGGAGGCGAGTCTGAGATACATCTGAGTTGCATATTGAGGTCATCTCAAAAAGAAAGATGGGTGGGTGAGAGAAAACAGTGACAAGAAACTTACAAGGCTGGTGAGATACTTCAGGCATTTGCCAGTGTTTTTGACAGCCTAAGTTTGATCCCCAGGACTCACATGGTGGAAGGAAAGAATTAGTTCCCACAGGTGGTCCTCTGACCTCCATATGCACAATGCAGCACATATGCAACCCCCTCCAGGCACAATAAATAAATGTAATAAAGCAAACGCAGCCCAGTAGTACTCTATTGGAGTCCCTTAAAGATGATAAAATACTCCAATTAGGATAATGACATTGTCATTGCCAACAGATCTTACTCAGAGTTCTCTAGTTTTGATAGTATTTTTGTATTTCATTCTATATAATTCGTTATGTATAGTTTTTTTTTTTTTGCTTGTGGTATTGAGGATGGAACCTAGATCTTCATGCATGATAGACATGTACTGTATTGCTGAGAAGCACCCCCAAACTGCTGCAGGGTCTTTAATCCTTCACTATAGTATTTAGTATTTCTGGGCAGGTGAGAGGAATCAGTGGGTAAAGGCGTTTATCATGTAAACCTGATGACCTAAGTTAAATATCTGGAACCTACCTGAAAGTAGAAGGAGAGAATGACTTCAGAGTGTGCAGTTATACACAATTGTAATGTTTTTTAAGAAGACTTAATATTCCCAATACCACAAAGATCCTGCCTGTTGGTCTTTTAAAGTAATTAGCACATCCCCCACCACTGTGACCTGTATGTGTGGTTTGTTCTGTTGCTATGTAGTTTCCCTGGTGTTTTTGTACCAGAATTTTAGCCATTCACCTTTTGAAGCTATCTGGGCTGATTATAGTTAGGCCTAAGCTGTTGTGAGTACAAGTATTTATATGGAAGTTAAATTTTCATTTCTTTGGAGTAAATGCCCAAGAGTACAGTTTCTGGGTCATGTGATAATGTTTAGTTTTATTAAAAACTGCCAAATTGTTTTCTACAGTAACTATCATCTTATAGTCCCACCAGCCACCATTTTCTCTGCATTCCTGCCAGCATTTGGTGTCATCACTATTTTATTTTGGTCGTTTTGATAGGTCAGTGATATTTTTCAATTGCATTTCTCTGGTTGCTGATGATGGTGAACATCCTTCTGTGTGTTCATTGCAAACTGTCAATGCTTGGTGTTTGTGTGTGTGTGTGTACACATATATACATGTACATTCATGTGTGCAGATGAATGCACCTACAGAAGCCATAGTAGGATGTCAAGTGCCTTCCTTAGTTCTTTATTTTTTGAGACATGGTCTGTCACTGAACCCAAAGCTCATCATTTCAGCTTGGTTAGCTGGCCAACAAGCTGTGGTATCTGCCTGTCTCTGCCCCTGGATGCTGGGGTTACTGACATCAGTGGCCATGGCCAGCTTTTACTTAGGTAATGGGGATTTGAATCTGGGGCCTCCAGTTTATACAATTGTTCTTTTACCCACTGAGCCATCTCTCCAGCTCCTCTTCATTTCTAAGTTTGATTTTTTTCCCTATTGGATATGGAGCAAGTTCTTGTCAAGTATATGATACACATACATTTTTCCCAGTCTGTAGTTTGTCTCTTTTTTTGCATTCTTTTAAGAGGACAAGATTTTAATTATGATTAGGCCCATTTTACCATTGCTGCTACATTGGTGCTATGAATTGAACCTGGGTCCTTTATAAGAACAACAAGTGTTCTTAACTGCTGAGCCATCTTTCGAGCCCACAGTGTTTCCTTTTATAGATCATGCGTCTAGTGTCCATTCTAAAACCTGCTTGTATAGCCTAGGATCTGAAGGTTTTTTCCTACTTTTCTTTAAATGAAAGTTTCATAGTAAAGTGAGGGTTAGGTTTACCTGCCTGGTGTTTACATATAGGTGCTCAGTTGTTGCAGAGACTCTTCCTTTGTGGTATTGCATTTGTATCTTTGTCAACTACCAGTTTTGAATTATTTACATGAGTTCATTTCTAAGTGCTTCCCTGTCTGTACCTCATCAGAAGACTTCTTGTGCTTTGTAGAGTGATAGTGAGCTATCTTTTTTTTTTCCTTAGCTTGCTTTAAAGCTTCTGTCAATGATTTTCTTGGGGCTGGAGAGATGGTATTCTTATTGATTTTGAAGAGGAGTGGAGTTTGATTCCCATCAGGCACATTAGGCAGCTCACACCTGTAATTCTACTTCTAAGAGATCTGATCCCTCTGGCCTCCTGTAACACCTGCGCTCATGTGCACACATTTCCCCCATGAATACATACAACTAAAACTAAATCTTTAAAAGAAATTTTCTTTGGCAACACTTTGGTGATTTTGAGATATAGTTTGAACAGGAAAGTCCAGGACAAATACTTGCTTTCTCTCTTTAATATTTACTTATTTAGAGAATGAGTTGATTTCTTCCATACACCAAATGTGACCAATAATGGGTTAGTAAATATTATGAACTAATACATTTTAAACCGACTAGATATATTTTAATTAATGCTAGCTCTTGTTACTGTTATTGATACTCAGATTGGTTTGTGTTGCCAGGATTTATTCTGATTGGCTTTTGAGTCCATTTGGCACAACTCCTGTGACCTTTGACTGTTTGTTTGTAGGCCCAAGATCTCCCAGCTTTTCTTAGATATTTCCTGCCCCAGACCTGGAAGCATGCATTTCTCTGAGGAACATGTTTCCTTTTCATGAGAAATGATAGCAGCTACAATTGAATGTTAGGAACTGGCAATCCTTATATGTTTTTTAAACATATAAATGTAATTGCTTGCATGTAATACATATGTGAAAGAGAAAAATCATGAGTATTTATTAATTTTTAATAAAATAATTAATTTTAATTATTTATTAATTAAATAACTAAAATATTTATATTTTTCAATTCACATGTCAAAAATAAGGTTTTGGCTAGAAATTATATCTATGTATCTTTAATAAATACTTATTTTTCTGTATATGGCTGTTTTTGCCTATATATATATGTCTGTACACAACATACATGCCTATTGCCCACAGAGGCCAGAAGAGAGTATTGTTATGTTCTGGAACAGGAGTTGCAGACAGTTGTAAACAGCCATGCAGGTGCTGGGAACCAAACCTGGATCCTCTGGAAAAGCATCCAGTGCTCTTAACTCATGAACCATCTCTTCAGCCCCTATGTTTGTACTGTTTATGCAGAAAACCTTGCTCTTGATGCCTAAGGAGTAACTTTACTACTCATTCTACAGGTAAATATTTTAGGTCTGATTCTTTGTTTTCATAACAAAATAACCTGCTGATAAGTCCTGTGGGAGCAATGATAAAAGTCTCCTTTAGAAGCATTCATAAAAATTATATCCATGCCTGTTTTAATAGAAGATTATATTAATCTATAGATACAGCCCACGCTTGATGGAAAAAATTCTTCATATGGCCGAAGGTATTGATATTGGAGAGATGCCGTCATATGATCTGATGCTGCCCAAACCTTCCAGAGGTCAAAAACGCTACCTTTCAGCCTACGATGGTGAGTATAACTTGTTTCTGGGAGGTGAGATTTGAAGAAGTATGGCTTTTTAAAATGATTGACAGTGGCATGTGGCTTCAAATAACACTGGAGCATTGAATTTTATGCATAGATAAATGATTTTTTATTTTGTTTTGTTTTTTGTTTCTGAGATCATCTCTGTGTGACCCTGGCTGTCCTGGAACCCACTCAGTAGATTAGAGTGGCCTTGAGTTCACAGCTATCCACCTGCCCCTACCTCCTGAGTGCTGGGATTAAAGGTGTGTGCTTCCATGCCTGACCCAGACCAGTGATTTCTAACTTATATACAATTGTACAAGTATGCTAAAAAGAACTGAAAGTACAGAAGTCCCATTCTAATGCTATCCTTGAAGTCTGTGCCATGGAACCTTCCTCTAAATAGAAGAGTCTCATTCTGAGATCATCTGAGCATCTGAGTAATTAGATATTCTTGGATAGGTCCAGATGGACCAGCTTTCTACTGAGGAATGCTATAGGGAAGAAGTACTAGTTTCTGGTATATTCTTAGTAGTAGATCTCCGTGGCTTCAAATATGTGCCCCCATTAATCATTAGTTCCACTTGTTATTTGTTTTAAAAAGGATAAGTCAGAGCTAAGGTTTTGGTTGAACACTATATTTTTTGATACTCTAGTTGCAACTATGTAAAGTACTATCATAGAGTCATCTCTGACACAAAAGAAAAAGGTTTAATAGGTGCATCTGGTCATTCATCATTTCTGTTTTATTAGAGTCATCTGTAGTTCTTCTGGGAACCTTTGAGCATAGGTGCTAAGAGACTGTCCTAACACATCCTTCAGTATAAGTGAAGAGTTCATTTCACTTGTGCTTTAGTTCACTTGTAATTTTATCTCCTAGTAATGCACAGCAGCAGTCTGCATATTTGATTTGATTGTTTCGTAAGAGTATTTCCTTAGGCATGGAAATGGAGCGTCGCCCCTTATGGTAGAGTCTTACAATGATATGAAGCTCTTCACCCAAGTGACTGGGACAGACCTTGTACCAACAGTACAGCTTTCAGATAATACAGTTGGTGCTATTTTCCTGCTTGGTTCTTTTGAAACATTCCCATTTTAATGAATTGTAAATTTCGCTCATTCTATAGGTCAAAATCCTTCTAAAAAGCAAGCTGGTTCCAAATTCCATGTGAGACCTCGTTTTGAGCCTGTTCATTTTGTAGCTAGTAGTTCAAAAGCTGAAAGACAGGAAGATCCTTATGGCCCTCAAACAAAAGAGGTAAATGGACGAACACATTTTGTCAGCATGCCAAGAAACTTCTACCAAGATTATACCCAAGACTCTTTCAATATACACGATGGGAATTCTCAGTATTGTAATTCATCAGGATTTATTTTTACAAAAGAGCATCCTGTAACAAACAACATGTATTTTGACAGTGGGAATCCTGTCCCAAGCAACACATCCCAGCAGGCAAACTGTCAGCCACCTCCAGAACCTTCTCCTTCACAGATGTATCCTGAGTCAGTAGTTGCTGAAAAACAATATTTTATTGAAAAGTTAACAGCAACTATCTGGAAGAACCTTTCTAATCCAGAGATGACTTCTGGATCTGATAAAATTAATTATACCTACATGCTAACTCGTTGTATTCAGGCGTGTAAGACAAATCCTGAATATATATATGCTCCTTTAAAAGAAATTCCTCCTGCTGACATCCCCAAAAATAAAAAACTTCTTACAGATGGTTATGCTTGTGAAGTTAGATGCCAAAATATCTATTTAACTACAGGTTATGCAGGGAGCAAGAATGGGTCCAGGGATCGAGCTACTGAACTAGCTGTAAAACTCTTACAGAAGCGGATCGAGGTTAGAGTTGTCCGGCGGAAATTCAAACACATAATTGGAGAGGACCTTGTAGTATGTCAGATTGGCATGCTTTCATATGAATTTCCCCCAGCACTGAAATCACCAGAAGACCTGGTAGTACTAGGAAAGGATGCTTCAGGGCAGCCTATTTTTAATAGTTCTGCCAAACACTGGACCAATTTTGTCATTACAGAAAATGCAAACGATGCAATTGGCATCCTTAACAATTCTGCCTCATTCAACAAAATGTCAATTGAGTACAAATATGAGATGATGCCAAATCGCACATGGCGGTGTCGAGTATTCCTACAAGATCACTGTTTAGCTGAAGGTTTTGGAACCAAGAAAACAAGCAAACATGCAGCTGCTGATGAGGCTTTGAAGGTTCTTCAAAAAACGCAGCCCACTTACCCATCTGTCAAAAGTTCCCAGTGCCACTCAGGCTCTTCACCCAGAGGATCTGGAAAGAAGAAAGATATAAAAGATCTTGTAGTTTATGAGAATTCTTCCAATCCTGTGTGCACATTGAATGATACAGCTCAGTTTAACCGAATGACAGTTGAATATGTCTATGAAAGAATGACAGGTCTGCGCTGGAAATGCAAAGTAATTCTAGAAAATGAAGTCATTGCAGAAGCAGTTGGGGTGAAGAAAAGTGTCAAATATGAAGCTGCAGGAGAAGCTGTGAAAACTCTCAAAAAGACCCAGCCAACTGTCATTAACAACCTGAAGAAAGGGGCTGTTGAAGATGTGATTTCAAGAAATGAAATTCAGGGCCGCTCAGCAGAAGAAGCTTACAAACAGCAAATCAAAGAAGATAACATTGGAAATCAACTGCTGAGAAAGATGGGTTGGACAGGTGGTGGTTTAGGTAAATCTGGTGAGGGCATACGGGAGCCTATTTCAGTCAAAGAGCAGCATAAGCGAGAAGGACTTGGACTAGATGTAGAGAGGGTCAATAAAATTGCTAAGAGAGATATAGAACAGATCATCAGAAATTATGCCCGCTCTGAGAGCCACTCCGATTTGACCTTCTCCACAGAGCTGACCAATGATGAACGGAAGCAAATACATCAGATTGCTCAGAAGTATGGCTTGAAGAGTAAGTCTCATGGGGTGGGCCATGATAGGTACCTGGTGGTAGGTAGAAAACGGCGGAAGGAAGACCTACTAGATCAACTCAAACAGGAAGGCCAAGTGGGACATTATGAGCTTGTTATGCCCCAAGCAAATTAAGATTTTACTAAGTTATCTTGTAAATGCCACATGAGGCAGATCTACAAATTTAAAAAGCTATATATCCTGGTCAAAGAGTATTCATTCTTAACATGTTTCACCTTGTTCGTTTCATATAGTGTTTTATTAGGTATTGGAACCTGGAGAATTCTGTCCACTTGTATTAGCTTAACCCAGCAGATGACATTGTGCAGTTACTATTTGTCTTTCATATTGCTCTGTCCCTCAGATTTTAGTAGTTTGTACAAGCAAAAACACCCATCTAAGTGCAATTTCACCCTGAGGAAAATAATTCACATTAGAAAGAATGCACAGCAATCTGCAACAATATATAAAGTCAATGTTGACTCTAATAAACTATAGCTAATTCCAGATTTACTTAAAATGTCAGATCATTTTGTATTACCAGTTTTCATCTTTGTGTGAAGCCAGTTATAGAATGTTTAACAATAAATTGTGCTGTACATGTAAATGTCCTTACCAACTAACTTATGTAAAACTTTCTTAAAAGTAATTTTAGTGTGTGTTTATTTATAACTTCTACCCTGTGATTTCCAGGATATTGGAAGTGATTTACTGTATATTATGATATATGACTTTTAACAAATTCTAGTCTTCATGCTGAGAGAGTACTACTTGAGAGAGATGTCAAAAAGTTTCCCAAAAGCCTTGATTCAATCAGAAGAAAGGAAGCTTGAACTGTTTGTTCTTGGTGCCTTGCAGAGAGACTCAGAGCAACTCTCCACTGTAGTTTTCACATGGTCTGTGCACCACATCCAAGGCAACCACAGCTGTGGTAGAGCCTGGTAAAAGACTGAAGATACATTGGTGCTTTGATGAAAAGGACAGTTGGCTGGTCCTCTCTCAAAAAGCTTATTATGCCCCAAAGCCAACTTTGTAACATATTTAAAACTGCTATTTTCGCTTATTTCTGGAATGTAAAAATGTATAAAAATAAAAGAGTTAGTGTATGCTTCCTGAATAAAAAGGAGCCAAAGTTGATCAAAATGGTGGTGTGCTTCTTTCTGGAGAGCAGCCTAGTAGCAGCAGTTTGGGTCTTTGGACAAAGGAAGTGATGCTTGAACAAAGTATTTCAGTCAGAGCACACGTGGATAAATACAATGATTTAGCAAATGGGAGCAGAATCAGTCAACATGTTTTTTTTGTTTGCTTTGTGGGTTTTTTTTCTTGTACAGTAGCTATCTGGCTTATCTAATCTTTGGCTGTTTACCTTTATGTGGTTTTATTGTATCTCAGGTGAATCAAGTAAAGCCTAGCAATAGGAAAAATGAATATTAAAATTGATAATTAAGCAACTCCAGAGAAATGATGGTAAGGACTCTTAGGTTGTTTTCAGTGTCCTTTTAAAAAGATTTATTTTTATAATGTGTGTGTGGGAGGAGTTATATACATGTGAGTGCATATACCTGTGAAGGCCAGAAGTGTCAGATGGAGCTGGCAATACAGGCACTTGACAGCCTCCTGACATGGGTGCTGGCAACTGAACTCTGGTCCTCTGGAAGAGCAGTATGTCCTCTTAACTGCCAAACCAGCTTTTCAGCCCCCATTTGCAGGGTCCATGTTTAGCTTGTAACTGGCCCACAGTACATGGTAAATTCCTTTTTGCCACCCTACTCCTTTTTCTATTTTATGCTAAGAAACTAGAGAAAATCTGTATTTAAAAACATTAGCTTTTATACATGGACCTCTTAACTTATATGCACCTGCATTGGCTAGCACAGTACAGCATCAGCTTTCCACTCTTTTTCCATACCATATTGTATATACTTTATTAGTTTTGGTAAAAGAGGTGTACATTTTATTTTGGTGTGTAATACTTTAGCAAAAACAGAGACCTAGAGTAGAATCTTCATAGATTTTGTGATTATAACTATTTTTTTACCTGCAAAATTCACTTCCATCTTGGAAAATTGTGGTTCAGGTAGTTAGAACACTGTGTCTTTGGTTCTCTGGGTGACAAGAGATGGTTTTTAGAGATTACAAGATGTGAAAACTTGGTTTGCTTCTCTCTTTATATGTCTTCCTCTGAAAATGATTTTTTCTTGTTTTTTTTGTTTTTGTTTTGGAGGAAAATGGTAGGAAATCACCAGTCAGATTTGTTTATAAAAAGCCTAATGGAACAGATCGGTTCCATTTAAGGCTCTGTGATAATTGGCTAAAGTATATACGAATTGGATTTCTAATTTTGGTGGGCCAGATAACTTGGCAGAGCAGCTTTAGTATTAATGTGGAATTAAGGCAGAGTCACTAACATCCTGAGAATAATGTGGAAAACACAGGTTGACAGGAATGAGCTGCTGACAACCTTGCTGTTCCAGTTTCCAGTTTTCCCTTTATTTGATCCTTGCATTTTCCTTTTCCTAGAAATAGTCATTTTTAGCCAAAAAACTTTGCTATAAAACCTGATGAGTGCTTCCAAGTTTTATTTGTATCAAATATGATAAACTGAAAACTATATGCATAGTGCTTGTGCTCACAGAGCCATTTTTAACCTCCCTCCCCCCCTTGATTGTAAAAGTGAATGGAAATATACATTCCATTGGGGTGCTTTTTTCCTTTTTTAGGAGTATTCAATGTGTTTACTTTGCTATGAATAACCCTTGAAGTGGGTTCTAAATAAAGGACTCTAATTACAACTTTGGTTCTTCAGCATACCCCTTTCCTCACATAAGCAGGTGCAGAATTGAAAGTTTGAATCTCAAAAAGGCACCTTGCAAATCTGCTTTAACTTTCATGTAATTACATGCAGACAAGGCAGGCTGTGTTAAAAATTGTAAAGAAGAAAAAAGGTTAATTTTTATGAAATGTTCCAATGAATGTCTAGGAAGCTTTAGCTATGTCTATGTCAGCTTGCTTCATTGTTAAGGTTGTAAAAGGATTATCCCATGAGAATTTGGAGATGGTGTTTCTCAGAAGGTGTACAAAATAAAATGTTACTAAACCAGCCTGTTTCCAGTCTCAAATTGTTCACATATTAACAGTATGAATATTTAAGGTGCCCAGCCAAAACCAGGTGGAAAAAGTTAATTCAAACACCAAACAAAAAATTTGATGGGGTTCTATTTTGAAACAGAAATGGACTTGAGAGGGAAGTACTGTCAAGGACAGGAAAACATCATTCCTAAGTAGAACAATGCATTTAGTGTGGTATTCAATAGTGTAGATTGAACTCTCCCATAATGAGGCTTATATTCCCTTCAAGAATGACTGCAGTACACGAATCTTTTCCTTCCAACTATTAAGTCACAGCATGTCATTGTCATTAAAATAGAATAAGATGCTCCTCAGAGATGATCTTACTTGCATTTCAACTTGTCAGAAGATACCTGCTCTCACAAGATTGCACAGAATTTAAACATTTTACATAAGTTTTGTAGTATTAAAGGTTTATTTTATGCATGTGTTGTGTGCTTGCTTAGGTGTACATTTGTGCACCATCTTGAGTGCAGTACCCATGGAGGCCAGAAGAGGACATCAGATTCCCTTAGTACTGGAGTTAACAGCAGTTGTGAGCAACCCAGTGTGGGTCCTGGGAACTGAAGCTGTCCATTGGGAAAAAAAAAAAAAAGCAAGTGTTCTTAACTACTGAGCTGTCTCTCCAATTGTCCCCCACCTCCTCATTATTTTCCTTTGAGATAAAGTCTCATTATGTAACTGTCTGGCATGGAACAGTTGGCCTTAAACTCAAAATCCATCTGCCTCTGCCTCCCAGATGCTAGAATTAGAGGCCTATACAAACACCACTAAGCTAGAGAATTTTTAAGAGGTGGATTGTCAAGATAAACAAATTGTAGCTTAGTCTCTGAGGGTACTAGTAAAATATCATTTCATTCTTTTTTTATTGCCTACAATGTACACTGAATAATTTATGTCAAAATGTTTGAAAATCATTAACTGTGACTGAAAAGTTGAAAAAAGGTCTTCTAAGAGTACTGGCTGACTATTTCCAGAAAGCTCTTTTTTTTTTTTTTTTTTTTTTTGCTTTTGTCCTACTTATTTTCAAAAGGGAAGATAAGGAGAGGAAATCCCTTAAAAAGTTAATAAAAATGTGAACTAAATTTTAAGGTTATTTTTTATTTACAACTTTTGAAAATGTACAGTTTTTACATGGGTTACTTGTGCAAAGTTAAGTGCTATAAATGCATAAAAGGTTAACAATTAAAATATATTAGACAAAACATTTACAAGCCTTGCCCCATACTGTATATATTTAAAAGTGTAAATATCCAAAGAAAAATTGCAGATGTGGGCATTAAGTTTCTCAAAACACTGAAAGCATGCAGCAATAACTCAAGATTTGAATGAGAAAAGTTGTAAGAGATAGGTTCACTTCCTTGAATCATAAAAAGAAAAGTTTATTTTGGGTAATATCGTTCCTCTAAAAAGATTACAGGATCTTCAGGTTTTTCCAAACTTAAAATGATAGCTTCTAGTCCTGTCCTCACACCTCTTTAAAAAGCAAAAATCTCCAAAGGCCAGGATTCTGAAACATAGTGGGTTTGCACTGATTATCTTGTAAAAAGTGGACTATGCCAGTTATTAAAATTGCTTCAGTTTGTTAGCTGGGTCTTTTTGCAGTTTCACTGCTACTAATAAGTGCCATCTTATAAGTCAATATTGCTTACAAATGAGTATAGGATTTTTCAACTTTCCTTAAATGGATGCATTCCTGTTTTCTTATTCTAAATACATTCTTTGCCAAACTGAACATAAGGGAAGGTATGGCCAGGATGAAACACAGCAGCAATCATTTTGTTACAAATAACGTCCTGGTCACCAGGCTATACATAACAGTTTATCTTAAAAGCTTAGTATAAAAAGTACAGTAACCTGATAACTACTTGGAGGCTGGAGATTGGAGATGAGATACAACAAAGGGACATATGCAGTAGTAATGTTTTGCAAGTAACCCAGGTACAGTACATTGGATTTCAAATGGTATCTCTGATGCTCCACAGGAGGACAGAAAGGGGAAGAAAAACTTGGCAAGGGAAGACAGAAACAGCACAACAGCTATTTTGTTTTTAATAAAGTAAATGTAATGAATTAGGAATAAGAAGTTGATAAATGCATCAATATACATTTTCTTATGGCCAGCCTCTTCATTTGCTCTACTCTGAGTCAACAATCACGCCAGCTTTGTTCTACTATTGCAGAAACACGCTTTTCATATTCCCGCTTGTTCTCCTGGTACAGCTGGGCAGCCTGGCTGTTTGCTGGACTATTGGGATTAGGTTCATCCAATAGAGACTACAGAAAAAAGATAGAAATGTCAGTTCCTCAATTCAACAAGACAAAAAGTGCTTGACAACAAACAGCTATTTTGTCAGTTGGTGACAGTACAGCTGTCCCAAATAATAGTTAATTTTCCATCTTCCACATACTAACTTAAATTAACTACAAATAGCTCGGGCAAATATACATGAACATAAGCATATTTCCTGGTGACTTGTATTTTAATGGTCAACTCAACTCCTTTATACAATAAACTTGGTCTCAAAATTTAAAAGGTCAGAATCATCACTAGTGTAAAAACATCAAAGATCATAATCACATTAAAGAAAAAAGAATCACCTGTATGGATGTTAAGATGGAAGACACATCATAGGTTGGGCTCCAACGGTTCTGAAGTATATCCAGACATATACTACCATCTGCGTACACTAAGAACAGCGAGAAGTAGGTATGTTAAACATAAGACTACTAAAGTACAAGCATATTCAAGACAAAAATGCTCAAGAATGCTTTTGAAGTTAAAATTTCCTAGTTAACTGTCTAAAAAGGTATCATAATCATTATTAGGTGATATAAAACTGGAAGGCAGTGCTTATTCTAAAGAAATTGCTCCTGTTCAGGATGTCATACATATTTCCTGTCATAAAATTGTGGGAAATTCAGCCCACCAAATCTGAAAATAACATACTCCAATTTGTAATACTAACTGCTAAACATTCACAAAGTTTTGTTTTGGCATAAAGATAAAAGTCTTAACACCAAGAAAAAAATATTATTAGAAAAAAGTAAAAGAATCCTGTAGATGGGTAGCAGCACTTTTCCAACGAAGTGTGCCAGGTCTTTTAAAGAATCTGCTGGAGAGATGGCTGGCTCAGCCGTTAAGAGCACTGACTGCTCTTTCAGAGGACCAGGGTTCAATTCCCAGCAACCACATGGCAGCTCACAACTGTCTGTAGTTCCAGTTCCCAGTTCCAGGCAAACACCAAGGCAAATAAATAAATAAAGTTAAAAAAAAAAAAGAATCTGGTATTTGGTAGGTCTGGGTTGGGACCACAGAATCTGTGAATTCAAAATGTTCCATGGTAATTCTGATTTGCACCTGAGTGCTATTAAAGATAATTACAATACACAGTTACCCTAATTTGGCCTGTCATTAAACAGAACGGCCAAAGCATTCTCTTTTTTTGTTTAGTAAGTGACAAAGATCATAATGCCAGCAAACTGTTAAGACTACAAGCAAAGGATGGTACTATCCTTTTGCATTTCTAGGACTATATAGACCAAGACAGTAAAAGTACGTGAACAAGTTCCAATTTCCAGAGACAGGAAGATATCTAAGCAAAATATTCACAAGTACTTCATATAAACCACAACAGCATTTGAAATATCACTGTAAAAAGCATTGTAGTACCTTACATGGTTAAAATATTTGCCATCAAAAAAACCAAACACAAAAAACAGGCAGTGGTGGCACATACCTTTAATCTAAGCACTCAGGAGGCAGAGGCAGATGAATCTCTGGGTGTTTGGGCCAGCATAGTTTACAAAATAAATTCCAGGACAGCCAGGGCTACACAGAGAAACCCTGTCTCGAAAAAAAAAAAAAAATAATAAAAAAAAAATACTTGCCATTAGGATGGAACATCTTAGAAACAAATCTAACAGTAGGTGGTTTATTCGGATATTCTTCAGTAAATTCAATTGTAAGCTTAAATGTTCCTGTGGTTTAAAAAAAAAAAAAGGTAGGAAATTTAATTTAGCACTTTTCCACATTACTTTGTTTATATGCTATGAGGTTTTTCAATCATTAAGTGAGATAAGATAAAGACAGGGATATATTATAGAGGAGACTAGTTAAGAAATACATCTCAAGGAAGTGTTCTAAGAACTACCACCCAAAAGCGATTTAGTTATTTTCCCATTATTCTCCAAACTTAAAGACAGTCACTATAGACAAAATTGCTGTATGCTGTATGATAGTCACTATGCACTCTAAAAATATCCTTCAAATGACAAGGTACTGAGCCCCAAATTTGACCTTCTTCCTTTAGACTAAAAAGAACTTAGGACTAGTGACACAGTTCAGTGGGAGAGCACTTGCCTAGCATGCAGGGCTATTTTTAACCTCCAGTACCCCTCAAAACCTCAAAGGCCTATTGCAATCAGCCAATACCTTAAAATTCTCTAATCGTCCCCAATAGACAAGGAAAAAGGGTTCCAAAACCATTGGTAGAAATGCAGATCCACAATTGAGTTAATAAATAAAATGGAACACAGAGAAAATGTTCATTGGTTTCTGTTCATGTAATAGTGATTATAATGAACATAAGTCAGAACAAACTTCACAGTGCCTCTCAAAACCCTTAAGTTTGACTCATAAAGTATTTCGCTAAAAAACATCAATGCAATCAATCATTCATACTAATGGAAGGAATAAAATTTAAAATTACATTTGGTTTAGGACTGCATTGATGGCTCCTACAAATTTATCTTAATGATGCTTGCTTAGGTTACTAGTATTAAAAAGAAACATTTTTTAAAAAGATGTGCCAACCTAAGATTAACTGGTGGCCCTAAAGCATACTAAGTTATAGACACTCTGTATATCATTCAAGAATTGTAGGCTGTTGTGATATGGAGAGCACATCCTTTGAAGTGTTGTTTGTGATTTTTAGATTTAAGAAAGCAATTGGGATTTTTTTCATGACTAAAATCTATTCAAGTAGACTCAAGAATCAGTTATGGAGCCTGATGAAATTGCTAAGTGCTTGTTATGAATGTGTAACAAAATTTTAAAATACAATATGGGGGCTGGCAAGATGGCTAAATATGTAAAGGCATTTGCCACTAAGCCTGATAACTTCTGTTTGATTCCCAGAAGGCATGAGCTGAGAGAACTGACTCCTACCAAGTTGTCCTGTGATTTCCACATGTATAACTACAAGCATACGGAAAATAATTGTTTTTAAAAAGAAATGCTACAAAGTCCTCACACACAAAGAAAAGAAAAGAAGGAAGGAAAGAAAGAAGAATTGCATTTTAAAAAAACAGAAATATGGGCCTGGGAATGTAGCTGAAAAATAAGAGCATTTTGTTCAGCTTGGTCCAAGTCCTCAGTTACATCCACAGCACCACAAAAAATAGAAGTAAATAAAATGTAAATGGAAAAGTACATTCCTCAAACTACTATCACTCTAGAAAGTTTGCTTTTGAAGGCCATATGTAGATAACTATATAAAGAAGCGTAAGTGAGCAAAACATTAAGGAATGAGCATACTTAAGAGCATCAGAGCATACTTAACGCCCATCACCTCCTGGTTACAAATTTTAAGTTTTGCTGTGTTTGAGACAGGGTCTATGTAGTCCTGGCTGCCCTGGAACTCCTTATGTAGACCAGGATGGCCTTAACTCAGAGAATCATCTGCCTCGGCCCCTGAGTGCTAGGAATAAAGGTGTATTCTGCCATACTCAGCAATCTTCTTGAGAAGTAAAGCACAGTCCTTCATTTTTAGTATTAGTGACCGTGAAATGCAAAAAAAGTGGAAATGGTAGACCATAGTCAACATTTAGAATTCTCTATGTCTAAACAGAACTAGATTAATAACAACATCTCACTAAATCATAGTTAATGGATTTATGATCAAGAAGCTGCTCGAAAACTGGACAGGCTTAACAGCACACAGAGACCCAACTACCCTGAACTAAACTATTATTAAATGTGGTACCCAAAGCAGGTAAAGCAATACACAGGGGAAGCAACAGAAAAACACCACAATGGGTTTAAGAGTACAAGCTCAAGGATAGATTCCCAACATACACATGGAAGCTCAGGGGATCTTATGCCCTTTTCTAGCCTCTAAAGGCAATAGGCACACACATGGTGCACAGATGTAGTAAAACACTCATATCAGTATTTGGTATTTGACTAAACCTTAAGTTTTTCATGTGCAAAAGAAAGCTAATAGTATCTTCTGCAACACCATTATGAGGCTTAAATGTAGCAGATGTGTATAGTCCTACAAAGTTCTCCATAAATTACAATTACTTTAGTTGTAATTCTGCATCACATACCTACACCTGGCTAAATGAGGAAAAAAATGAAAACTCCGATCTTTACTATCTGGTCTGGAGAAGCAACAAGAGGCTCACCTAGCCACAACCTGTTTATGAATACTTGATTCATAAATTAAGACTTACCCAAATCTTATTCAATGTATACATTTTAAAAGGCAACATTTCTTTCAATTACATTAAATAAGTAGAGGCTCTTCAGTAGAATCCCCAATTGCAATTCATGAGATCTAAACAAATGTTAAGGGAATTAAAAAATCATAGACTATTAAACAATTTCACATCAGAGCTCACCTTCAGAGGGCTAGGTTCCAAAATTATGAAAGATTAGATCTCATTGCTGTGCACATCTTTACTGATTTTTTTTTCATCTTCCCAAAGAGGCCAAAATATTTTAAGTACCAACACAAATAAGCATGAATGTCTACAAAGACTGACCTAGTTGATTAAAGAGTGTATGTTCTTCCTAAAGATAACATAGATTCAATGTTTTTGAACATTCAAAGATTCAGACCTGATGGCTAATGTGGCACAAACACCTCTAATCCTAGCACTTGGGAGGGGGAAGCAAGAGGATCAGGAACTTTGTTCCTCTGATCATCCTCAGCCACATATTTGAGGCCAGCAGAGACTTCAAGAGACCCTGTCTCCAAAAAAAAAAAAACACAAAACAAAAAGCAAATCACAGATGCACACAGGAAGAAAAATAAGAAAGAAAGAAGGAAGGAAAAAAAGGAAGGGAGAAAGAAACAAATTCTGTTAGTCAAAGAAAAACTTTTCTGCTCATGTTTCATGTTTCTTGACTACTAATTTAGTAGCCTGGAGGAAAAAGCAAAATTCTATGTACTTAACATTTTTTTAGTGACTGAAAGAAAATTCATTACTCTTAGTGGGCTTTAAAAGATACCTCTTAAAAAAGATATACAAACTCAAATTATTAAGGCCACATATACCATAAAAAAATAACTGCAATCATCTCACTCTTAATTTTAGATGTGATAAAGAACATATCCCTTAGCTTTTACATTTAGCTTATATATAAAGATATTTCAACAAAGTATTTCCTTACAATATTCTGGTAGTATAAATTTTCCAGAACATATTGATCTTCACATATCTTAAATATGTGAAGCTAAAGCAAACTGCCTTTAAGAATTCCTTTTCTCAGGATTTCCTCTTTAACTAGGACCTGGTCCAGAAACATCTACCAAGGAATAAACAAAGTTATGTGAGGGCTTTTAATTTGGGAACACATTGGAGACAGCAAAATCAGCTGTCATTTATTTCTATTGAATCTCTTCCCTAATTATACATTCTCGAAATGTAATTAAGAGTAGTAAAAAAAATGATCAGAATTTGTTTTTGCCAGTCAGAGCTCTAAAGACCAGAGGAAGCATCCATGTATACTAGACTGTTGGACAGAATCAGAATACTGTCATTTAGCTTAATTCCTTTCAGCAATTCCAGGTTAGAGATAGCGAGCGATACACCATCAAAAACAAGGCCAGTAATGTCAAAGGCAACATTCCAGGTAGATAATGGATTCCACAAGTACCTTTTCAATTCATACTGCTTTAAACATGGAAGAGGACCCTTGAAATTTTAAGTAACCAGCTAGCAAAATTATGTGCTATTAATAAGCTATGTGTAGGATAAAACAGTCTGAAGAAAATGGGAGGGGATGAAAATAAATCCCACTATAGCAGTGGTTCTCAACCTGTGAGTCAGAACTCCTTTAGAAAGAACCAAATGACTCTTTCACAGGGGTTGCCTAAGACCATCAGAAAATAGATATATACATTTTGATTCACAACAGTGGCAAAATTACAGTTATGAAGTAGCAACAAAAATAATTTAATGGTTGGGATTAACTACAACATGAGGAACTGTATTAAAGGGTCAAAGCATTAGGAAAGTTGAAACCACTGGTCTACATATAAAACTTACATATAAAGAACTAGCACCAGGCAGATGGTGGTGGCACAACCTTTGATCCCAGTACTTGGGAGGCAGAGGCAGGCAGATCTTTCAAGTTCCAGGCCAGCCTGGTCTACAGAGTAAGTTCCAGGACTCCAGAGCTACACAGAAAGACTGTCTCAACAAACCAAACCAACCAAACAAACAAACAAAACACAAACCCCAGCACCAATCTAGTAGAGAAAAGTCTGGCTAGCTTTTACACTACATTCACCCAAGTAGTATGCCCTAGAATCACTCTGCTGTGTCATTTCTTTTTATTGCAGCATGGAACAGCAGCAGCAGTTAGAGAGTCAAGTAGAGAGAAAGCTAAAAGTTCTCTGGTGACTGTCCATGCTTTCCTGAGGGAGTATTTGAGACAAATTATAGAATGGGCTGATCTTGACTTACTTCACAGCATTTTGTTACTAGCAGTAACAAAAAGCAGTCTGACTCAGCAACATATATATGAAGTACTTTTAGAAATGTATTGGGCGGGGCTGGAGAGATGGCTCAGCGGTTAAAGAGCACCGTCTGCTCTTCCAGAGGACCCGGGTTTGATTCCCAGCACCCACATGGCAGCTAACAACTGTCTGTAGTTCCAGTTCCAGGCAAACACCAAGGCAAATAAATAAAGTTTAAAAAAAAAAGAAATGTATTGGGCAAGGCAGTGGTGGTGTATGCCTTTAAATCCCAGCACTCAGAAGGCAGAGGTAGATGGATCTCTGAGTTCAAGTCCAACCTGGTCTAAAGATCAAGTTCCAGAACAACCAGGGCTATATAGGGAAACCATGTCTTGGAAAAAAATGAAATGCTTTAGTTATCAACTTTAAACTGAAGGAGGTGTGTGCATGTGCACATGCATTGTTACTAAAGAAAGATAAGTCATTGAGAAAAAATACAGAAAAATCATTTTTAAGTACTTAAACACTAAAAATTTCATGAACTCAAATAGTTTTAATTATCCTTTAAATGAATTAAATCATAAAGACCCAAAAAAACTAAACACACAGCCAGGCAGTGGTAGCAAATGCCTTTAATCCCAGCCCTTGGGAGGCAGAGGCAGGTAGATCTCTGTGAGTTCCACTCTTTGAGGCCAACCTGGTGTGCATAGTTAGTTCCAGGACAGGCTCCAAAGCTACACAGAGAAACCTTGTCTGGAAAAACAAAACCCAAAACAATGCAACTCCCCCATAAAACCTAAACACACACAATTAAACTCTATCACTGTCAATTCTGATTGTGATGTAGTCATTCAAGAGATGACCAAATAGGGGAGAGGACATGGGAGTGGGGTAAGTGAAGAGTTTACAAGGACTTCTTATAGTATTTCAATTGCTCAGGAAATCTGTAACTATGTCAGAATAGGAAGGGTTTTTTTTTTTCCTTTGTGGTTTTACTTTTTGAGACAAAGTTTCACTATGTATCCTCTGGTTGGCCTGAAACTATGTAAGCCAGACTAGTCTCCAATTCACAGAGATCTACCTGTCTTTACCTCCTCTGCATCATTCCAAAAGCAGGAATAAAAGACATAGGACACCTTGGTAGCATTAAAAAAAAAAACAGTTGTGAAGATTAATGTGTGTTTTTAAAAGTTAAACCTACATTGTTTAAAAGTTATACACCTCTTAATACAAACTCAACATTCAAGTAGGCTGGACACGGGGTACTATTCTAAGGCAAACCTAAATTTTTGAGCTGCTTTGAGATGACTGACCAGAGGATCCTAATGAAAGCACACAGTGTAAATGAATTTAAAATCACGGAACAATATTACATAGCAATTGGGTAGTTAAGAGCATCTTTAAGGTAGTGAGGCTGATGTGCCTTCTCTGTTGGATTGTAGAAGCCAGGTGTATCAGGGAATCTTGAATCCATTCAGCACTCAACAAAGCCCACACTAAGCACTGCTGAACACATTTCTTGCCCTTGGGATGGAATGAATTCTGGACCAGATGGTCTCTGGTGGACTGGTGTCATACTGAATTATCTCCATGGGGGCTGAATTTAGCATGCTCAGTGCTCAACTCTCCACAATCTTTCATACCAGCGCTGGGGCACTTCTTTTACACAATGACTTTTCCCCAGATTTACCCAGAATGTTTTAAAACGGAGGAAAGCAACCGGAAAAGTGCAGTTCTGGTTAACCATAAGCCTATCGAGAACCGGAGACACACTGGATTTCACTCAAGCCTTTAGGAGGCAGAGGAGGCAAGGCAAAGCAGGTTCTTTAAGTAGGGGGCGCTTGCTGATGACAGGAAACCCCTTCCCCCGATGAGTAGGCTCCTGAAAGGTGGGTAAAGAAACTCTTACCATCCTCAAATGGGGTCCCTTCAGGCCTGCAACACAGAGAAACAAAAACAAAACCCCGTTAGTAGCCGCCGAGAGGGTCCCCTTCTTCCTGGTGCCGGTGAGGAGGCGGTTCTGTCAAAGGCTGCCATCTCCGCCTCCTGTCCGCCACCGCTGTCTGTGCTGGGAAAGCCACCCCGCTCCGTTCGGGGCTCCGGGGGCAGCGCAGGCCGCCGCATCGGCCGCCACCACTCCCCACCCCGCCCCCCTAGAACCCCAAACGGTTCCCCTGGCAGCGGGAACGGAGCTAATCGAGACGGAGGCTCCGGGGAGGCGCCTAGGCCCCAACAACCCCAAATATCTTCCCCGTTTCCCCCGGCGGGTCGTCGACGGGGTGGCCCCGGTCCCCCATCCGTCGGCAGCGGCCGGGACGCAGACTCACCCAAAAATGACCGCGTTCCAAACCATTATGTTGTTCTCCGACGGAGCCCCGCTCACTCCGGCAGGAGGATCCTCTTGTAACCTTCAGAAATACACACCGGGTCCCCTTCGGTCCCCTGACTCGCCGCCGGGGCCCCCCCAGCACCACACCCGGAGCCGCTCCGTTTGGGGATCCGCCCTGTGCCCCGGCAGGCATCCCCCTAACCGCCTCTCCCTAACTGATGCGGGGGTTACCTCTTGAAGTCCCGCATGAGGCGCCGGCGGGCAGGAGTCGACAT
>PVIH01007187.1:55723-103213 GCA_004025045.1 Sigmodon hispidus
CAAGCCCAGCCTAGAACCCCCCCCCCCTCACGGCCATAGGGGACGGAGCGGCCAAGTTGGCGGGGAAAGGCTAGCCTGGGAGCAGGCTGAAGTCTTCAACTCACGGGAATTTAAATAGGGGCACTGCTCCGGTTCCACTTACAGATTGGAAGAGGAACCCTGTGAAGTTTTCTTTTTACATTTACCTACTTACTTTTTTCTTTTCTTTTTTGAGACTGGGTCTCCTGTAGGCCAGGCTGACCTCGAACTTACGGTTGAAGTTGAGGATGACCTTGAACTCCTGGCCCTCCTGCTTTCACATTCCAAATGCTGGGGTTGCAGGAGAGCACCACCATGCCTGTCTTTAATTACTTATTTTGTTGTTGGCTCCCCCTTTTCCTCATTGATTTCTGTTCTGTACTCTTACAATCGTACCCAATGTAACACTGGCTAATTTAAACTCACCAGGAATCCCACAGGCTTGCCTTTGAAGTCACTTCAACCTGACAGAAATAAGCCTTCACCCCGGCTTCTTTTGTTTTGAGAAGAAATAATTTATTAAAATGTCAACTACTGTCTAGAGTGGAGGAGAAAAGAGAGGAAAAGTTGAAAGGGAAAAATGGAGGAACGGGTTGGCAGAGGAAAACCGGTTCTCAAAAGGCACAAATGTTAAGGTCGTGGTCCTACAGACACAAGAGATCTGTGTAGTAGTGGTTAAAATTGTGGGAAAAGAAGAATAAAGAAATTGGCCTCAACTATGAAAATGAACCCTGGGTCCCTTTTCTTTGGGATGCACCAATTCAATCCCAACATTTAAGCCTGGTGCTGAATAAATGGTGTTGGGATGGTGGTAGAAATGAGATCTTTGGGTAGCTACAAAGCACATTTTACAACTGCTCTAGGCACTCACAATTTGTCTCTGGAACCACATTTCCCCTTGGCAATTCAACAAGCCAGTTTAGAGGAGCCCAAGGTATGAGATTATCCAGCTGCAGGGTCTTGAGAGAACAGAAGATCAGAAGGAAAGATAACAGTAGGGTGCACGTGGAAAAGCTGGGAGTTGCAGGGAGTGTCACAGGAAGGAGAGGGACCTGCAAAAGCAAGAACAGTTTGAAAAAAGCATTTTTAAAGAGCAACCCAAAACTCACTCAGTAGGTAGACAAGATACACATTTAAGAATGATGGAAATTATGAGAAAGGCAGGTTTGAGTTAAATCCTACAGAGTTTCGAAGGCCAAGCTAATAAAATCCTTGGAAGTTGGTTGTGCAGGGAAGTGACACCATTCGAGCTGTGCTAATCAGACTTTGCCCCCAAGAGAGCAGCTGCTGGGCTTTTGTGCTACTGCGGGAAGAGATACTATACCGGGCAATCCCACCTCCCAGGAGCCAACTACATTCTTTACCACAGAACAGAATGTACTACAGCTTCAAACTCCTCAAGGACCTTCTCTCCCATTAAATCTTGCTCACATTTTGAATCTCTCTCTCTCTCTCTCTCTCTCTCTCTCTCTCTCTCTCTCTCTCTCTCTCTCTCTTTCAGAGATCAGAGAGCCCAGTCTTCTATAGCCATCAGAGAAAAGGAGAGGGTGAATGAAGAGCACTTGGCAATAGACTGAATGTGGTAGCAAAAGTCAAAAGTGCCTGAAGCTTTAAGCCCCAAGATAAGTGGAGATTTGAAGTGGCCATTAACAGAGTTGGCTATAAAGGGTGGAGGACACATTCGGGAGAGGAAATTTTGAATGGGCCTTTCTGAGCTCCTGAGACTGATTAGACATCCATGTGAAGATGTCCACAAAGCATCAGATGCACCGCAAAACTTGTTTTTAGCTCAGGATGTAGGAAGCACATGCCAACAGTAATGATTTTGCTAGGTGCTTAGCAACAAGTACCTTCGTGCCTGACAATTGTTAGCTCCCATTAACTCCAACATATCAGTTAAAGCAGGTTTCCATCACAACATTGTATTCTGGCTGTGGTGGGAAATGATTACAAAATCAAAATTTTAAAAATCCTTTCCCTTATCTAAGAACATGAAGTCTTCAACTTCACACATATGAAATCAGCAAAAGCAAGGCTTGCAAAAACAGTAGCATTTGTTAGCACTGCTTAACCAGTTACCATAAACTAACTATAGACCAAGTCCAGTTCTTTGTGGTTGTAGCACTTAGGGCTCTATTTCATTATTGACTGCCAAACCGGGACCACTCCCAGTTCCCAGAGGCCACCCTCATTCTTTGCTATATGACCTGCTCTTTTTTTACTCACAGATTATTTTTCTTTTATTTGCTCCATTTCATATTTTGAACATTTTCCTTCAGGGAGAACCCAGTGTACTTTATTTTGATTAGATCAAACCCAGCTTTGATCATCTCTATATCTTAAAAATCCTGTAACTCGGCCAGTTATAGTTGGTGGTGCATGCTTTTAATCCTAGCATTCAGGAGGCAGAGGCAAGTGGATCTCTGTGAGTTCGAGGCCACCCTGATCTACAGAGCGAGTTCCAGGACAGCCAGGGCTGTTACACAGAGAAACTCTGTCTTGCAAAAAAAAAAATCTCAAACTCCAGGTTGTAGTTAATCTTTTCAGAGGATTGGTATTAGAGCTCAGTAAGTAGTTGAGTACTTGCCTAGCATGTGTACGACTCCATGTCCCATCCCCAGTACCTAATTAATTAATTAATTAATTAATAGAATTTGCTCAATTCTTCACTGTAGAATCTAGATTAAATGTTTGGTTTAATAGCCAGACAAAGATCTGTGCATGCAACAAGGACAAAGAGTCTTTGTAAAGGGTGGCATTGTACAAGCCTACCTTCCACAGCAAGAGTGGGATCTCTAGGAGGCTCATGGGAATTCCTCTGTGTTGAGGAATTGCACCACCAAAGGACTATTTGTCTAGTGGGGTCAAACAAGCTTCCTAAAACAAGTTCATTTCAATTTTTGTTGTAAAAGAAACAAAATCCAAACAGTTGATGTGAGGACGCCAACATGAGCAAGTGCATGGAGCGAAACTCTATTCTGGAGAAGTAGGCAGGCTGGCTTGGTTAGAAGAGGAGGTTCATAGGTTCCATTTCTTATTTGCAGCAGGAGCTGAGACAGGGTTTTACTCTATAGTCCAGGTTGCCATTGAAATCACTCTGTTACATAGCCTTAGCTGGTGTCAGACTCATGGCAATCTTTGTGTTTTAACCTCTTGGGTGCTGAGATTGCAGGTGCGAACCATCATACCCAGCGTGGGAGAAATAATGCAACCCCAGTTTGGAAAATTGAGAGTGACAAAGTTGAGTTAATGCCCTTAAATGCAAGGATGGGAGATCTGGGTTCTATAGACAGCTTTTGTGAGAGTTGAGCACAAAAAGAGAAAGAGGCCCAGAAAATATACTACTGAGAAGCACCATGCATGTTGGGCATGGGGAATAATGCCTGTGAATTTGCACTGGGAGGCTGAGGCAGGGTGAGTGCAAGTTCAAAGACAGCCTGGGTTACAACGTAAGATTGGGAAGAAAACAGAGAAAGGGGTTAGGGGAAAAGGGAAGGAGAAGAAGCTAGGGAGCTCTCCTGGGGTCTATAAAAGGGTTAGTTTATTGACTGGATATGTGTCTAGAAGTAGTTGCAAGATACAGTAGATGTGTTTAATTGGGGGGGGGCTTATCTATTTTTCTTAGTTCCTTCTCTTCCTTTCTGGGACTATATAATCAAGACACCTCAAAGGCCTCAACCAAAGTAGTTTGCAAGCCCAAGACACCTGTCTGGAATTGCACCACTGAAAGACCATTTGTCTAGTGGGGTCAAAACTAGCTTCCTAAAATAAGTCCATTCTAGTTTTGTTTAGAAGAGAAAATATTCAAACAGTAGATATGAGGAAGTCAACATGAACAACATGAAGGAACACCTAGTGTCCTCTAACTGAGGAATGGAATTGCATCCTGGGGACACTGTGTCCCCCACACTCCTCATCAAAGCAAGGTTGTCATAGCAAGCAGTAACACAGAGTTGTTTTCCCGTACAGATGATTATCAGACTAAAACACATTACCTACAGCACAGTTACCCAAACATTCTTTCACCCCCATCTCACTTGACATCTTGAAGAAATGCCATCTTCACAGCCAAGGGCTCCACTGTGCCTGAACGCAGAGGATCATTCACTCACTCTCATGGAAGAAACCATTGCCAGCTCCCTCACTTTTATCAGAGATGAAAATTGAGTGTTTCTTGTTTGCCTTGCCAGCTGTAGTTCTACAGCTTAGCAACTGACATTTCACAGATCTCAGGACTGAGACTGAAAGCTTTCTCAGTGAGAAGCACCACCCTCCACAACTGTTAAAGAAAATTCAATGTTTTTTTTTAAATTATCTTTTGCTATATACTTGACGAATGATACTTTTTATGATGATTTGTGTCTTAAATTATTTTTTTACATGTATTCAGTGTGTGCATGCAAGAGCATGGTTGAGATGTGTTGGGAGTAAGAAAAATTGGGGGGAGTGAGGAATGGATATAATCAAAAAACATTAGATATGTGCATAAAATTCTCAAAGAATAAAATATTGTTTAACTGTTTTTAAAAAGGATTTGTATTCTTATAAAAATTTGCAGTGAATATATTTCCCAAGCTCATATTTCAGAACCAACAGCATTTTAAAAGTCATAACTCAAGTGCAAAACCTCTATATTTTAAAATTTAATGTAACCATACAATTAAGGATCTTCTATTCAAACTTGTACTGAAAGTTATTTATCTGCAATGCAGGGACATGCTACAAGGTAAATGTCTCTGATTCCCTGGACTGAGGAAGAAGAATACACACCAAAAGTATAAATGAGAGCTAGAAAGATAGGTCAGTTGTTGGAAGCTCTGAAAACTCTTGCAGAGGTCCCAGGGTTCAATTCCCAACACCCACAAGGCAATTTACAATATTCAGGGAGGTCTGATGCCCTCTTCTGGCCTCTATGAGCACTGCACACATGTGGTGGCCAGACATACATGCAGGCAAAATACTCATACACATAACATTTTTTTAAAAGAGTATGAACTAATAGAATTGTTTAAGTGCCTTCTTGTGGATTAATATGCTTAATTAAAATAATATTCTGTGGACTGATACAGATATATGGTAGTATTTATATTTCTGTTAAAAAAATTGACAGATCAAATGCATAAATTATATTAGGGAAAAATGTTAATCCACGAATATTTGCAGCTGAATTTACTAATCAATGCTCTCTTTTAAACCTAATTATTAGAAGTATGATTTTTTAAATAAAAGTAGGCCATCTTTCTAATTAGTAGACCTATATTATTAAATCTGTATATTAAAGAAATGGCATTGTATTTTGAAATTTTTCAGTAAAATGCTTATGAAAATCAAATTCTCATTTTTAAAAAAATATTTATTTTTATTTTATGTGAATTGATGTTTTGCCTGCATGTATAACTGTGTCAGATCTTGGAATTACAGACAGTTGTGAGCTGCCATGTGGATGCTGGGAATCGAACTCAGGTCCTCCGGAAGAACAGTCATCTCTCCAGCCCTCAAATTCTTTTTATATAACTTCTTAGATCATGTTCTGATTTTGCTTCTTGCCCCCCCTAAGGGATTCATCTTTTGTTTTTACAGAATATATTTGCTAACACCAGTGCTACACTAAGCTACAGAAGGAGTGAGAACACTAGTAATTGATCACTGCAGCACAGTTCCTAACACTCAATATATGGTCAGCAAGTACTGAATAGTATGGAATGAAAGGGATGATATTGGTCTAAGACCCAAGAAACAAATATTGTGATCATCGGGCTGGAGAGATGGCTCAGATATTAAATGCTAGACTCACAAAAAAATGTAAATGATTATGATTCTTTAAGACCTTCATTAACATTTCTCTTATACTTGGGGCTAGGTGTGTAATTTAGTAGGAGAGTTTTTTCCTAACATGCACAAAGCCCTAGGTTAAATTCCTAGTAACCCAACAAAAGAAGAAGAATGGTCTTGTTTTGTGTGTGCTGCTTATCTCTATTTCCAGCACTGGGGAGGCTGAGACAGAGGAATTGTGAGTACAAGACTCACATGTGCTAGACAAGGAGCCTGCTGCCAAGCCTGACAATCTGAGTTAGATTTCTGGGACCTACCTGGTAGAATGGGCATACACAAACACACACACACACACACACACACACACACACACACACACACACACACACACACGCCATACATACCATACACTAAAAATAAATATTTTTTTAAGATTTAAATTTAGAGACTGGAGAGGTCATAAGTCTAAAGAACCTGTCTAATTGCATTCTACATATTTATGTTTCTGACCACAGAATAATGCTGCTCTCAACGCTGGTCGGCAAAGCTTCTTTTGGCAGTGGGTACTGATTACTGCAAAGAGTCCCATATGATCAAAACGCTCCTGAATGGAACATCTAAACCACTCACTTCAGGGCCGAGAAAGGGTAAGAATGAAAGAGTTGAAGGAAGGGTTGGGTTGATTGGCATGCTGGTTTCTGGGCATGATTTAGCATTCATTTGAACTCTAGGCAGCTGTGGATCTTCCACAAGATTGGTGCCCTCACCATCCTGTCATGGAGGCAGGAAGGGATTCATGAGACCTCACCCTTTCTTGAGGAGATTCAGGCAGTTAATGGTTGCTGAAAGAGAGACCTTTTCTTCCTTTCTTTTTTTTTTAAAGATTTATTTATTTATTATGTATATAGTATACAAAGATAGCACCAGATGTCATCATAGATGGTTGTGACCCACCATGTGGATGCTGGGAATTGAACTCAGGACCTCAGGAAGAACAGTCAATGCTCTTAACCTCTGAGCCATCTCTCCAGCCTGAGACCTTTTCTTTAGTAGTGTAGACGGATAAGTGGTCCTTACTCTTGTAAATAACCCCTCACGCACACTCCCATAAGGAACTCTGGGAAGAGGAAGAGGACCAGCGGAACTGGCAGAGGGGCAAGAGCAATGAGGGTGAATGTGAACAAAACACATTAAATCCAAGTATGAAAATGTCACAATAAAGTCTATAATGAAGCATAATTAGTGTCTGTCAATGAAATTAAAAATAATTTTGTTATATGCAATAATAGTTTTTTCCCTGCATTTATACGCATTCACCGTGAATGTGCCTAGTGCCCTTGGAAGCTAGAGAGGGTGTTGAATCTCCTGAAATTGGAGTTACCGATGGTTATTAGCTACATTATGAGATCAAACCCAGGTCATCTGGAAGAGCAGCAGTTTGGCATATCCAATTGAGGTAGGTCTGAGTCCTTCATCCCAGTATTAAGGCTGGATTAGGTGTTCCTCTGTAGGCAATGGGCTCTGAGATCCGACCCATCTCTTCACACACACACACACACACACACACACACACACACACACACACACACACACACAAACAAACAACTTGTAAAAAGAGTCTTATATTTTAAACAGTACATCTTCATTGAAGAGCTGGTAAGCTGCTTTTTTAAATCCTAGTTCGTGTATGTCTTGTGTTCCTTTAGTCATAGACTCTTGAAGGCTTTTTACTAAGGTCTCTGTTTCAGTGCTGATACTTAGATTATTGAAGTTACTAAATGTGAATTGCCTTCATGTGTTTATTCAATGTTTCCCCAGTGTCTATCCTCCAGAAAGAGAATATGGGGGAGACTTTCTGGGTTGGAGAAGGAAGGGTGAAAGATAGCCCCTCACACATAGGACAAACAAATCCAGCAACATTTCTCTATATGCAAATCATTTACATGATTTGGACTACAGGATTAAGGCTTAGTATTCAAAACATATCAAGAACTTTGGAGGCTCAAATGATAGAATCTTGGCCCCAAATTCATGAGGACCTGGGTTCAGTCTCCAGCACTGCAAGAACTCTTACAAGTCAATAATAAATTGACTAATTAAAAGTGACCGAAGTATGTAAGTTGACATTCATCCAAAGAATATCTTATATATAAGTGACCAACAGGCATATGAGAAAACGCTCAACATTAGTCAGGAAAATACAAACAAACCTACAATGAAACACCACTTCATACATACCAGGATGACTGTAATAAAAAAAAAAAAACCTCTGACAATGGGGGCTAGAGAAATAGCTAAGCTGGTAAGAGCTTATGGAAAGGAGGCAGGCAATAACTAATAATAGGTATGAGATTTGCTTTTGAGATGATAAATAAAATGTTCTGGAATTAGATAATGGTATTGGTTGCGTAATTTTGACTAAACTATTACCAAATTGATTTTTCTGAGACAGGGTCTCACTGGGTAGGTTTACCTGAAACTCGGCAAGGTCTGCCTGCCTTTACCTTTTGAGCATTCAGACTAAAGACCTGCAACCATGCCTGCCTATTAATAATACACTTTCAAAAATGATTTATATATTATTTGAATTTAGACTTTTAAAATTATTTATTCTCTCTCTCTCTCTCTCTCTCTCTCTCTCTCTCTCTCTCTCTCTCTCTCTCTCTCTCTCCCCCCCCCAAGTGTATGCATGTACCACAAGTCAAATGACAATTTGAGGGAGTTAGATTGTTCTTGCCTTCCATCACATGGGGGCTCGGAGATGAAATTTAGGTCATCAGCTTAGTGGCAAGCACCCATGGAACTTCCTCAGTTCCCAAGCTGAATTTTTTTTTAAAAAAAAAAAAAAAAAAGAATTTGAGGGGCTGGAGAGATGGCTCAGCGGTTAAGAGCACCGTCTGCTCTTCCAGAGGACCCGGGTTCGATTCCCAGCACCCACATGGCAGCTAACAACTGTCTGTAGTTCCAGTTCCAGGCAAAACACCAAGGCAAATAAATAAATAAATAACAAATAAATAAAGTTTTAAAAAAAGAATTTGAATTGTATATTTTCTAATAAATAAGCTTCAGTTGGTCATATTGATACATGCTTGCAATCTCAGTACACAGGAGGCATAAGGAATGGTGGGTTATGAGTCCAAGGCTGCTCTGTATTAGAAAATGAAACCCTGCTTTAGAAAAAAGGAGGGGCGGGCAGTGGTGACAAATGCCTTTAATCCCAACACCCTGGAGTTCCAGGTAGCCCTGGTGTATATATAGAGTGAGTTTCCGCCCAGTCAGGGCTGTTTCACAGAGACACCCTGTCTCAAAAAACAAAACAAAAAAAGAAAGAGAGGAAAGAAAAGAAAAGAAAGAAGGAAGGAAAAAGAAAAAGAAGAAGGTGAAGAGATAGCTGAGCAGTTTAAGAGCTCTTGCTGCTCTTCCAGAGAACTTTGGCTCTATGGGCTCCACATGGCAACTCACAACCTTCTGTAATTTCAGTTCCAGAGGCTCCAAAGTCACCTTCTGGCCTCTGTGAATACCAGGCACGAACAAGATGCACAGACATTTATAAAGGCAAAACACTCATACACATAGAATAAAAATTTATAAAATTTAAAAAGCCAAGTTAAAGAAATAAAGAAGTAATTGGGCTGGAGAATAGCTCAGTGATAGAATGCTTGTGTAGTATGTGCAACATCTTATGTTTAATCCCCAATACAGCAAAAAAAGAAGTTTCTACTTTATTAGGTACTCATTCTGAATACTGCCAATAAAAGCCAAGTATATCTAAAGTATACTTACAGGTATATATTTACAGGTATATCTAAAGTCTAGGTTTTATGTATGTATAATATATAGTCTTTTATTATGCCGGGGTTTACATAAATTCATGAATATTTATGGACTAGAGAGATGGCAAAGTAGGTAAAAGTGCTGCTAAGCCTGAAGACCTGAATTGAATCTTTTGATTCAATTTCCATAAAGTGGAAAGAAAAATAGAATCCAGAAAGTTGACCTCTGACCTGAACACAGACGCACAGACAAACACACGTTAGTACGCTAATAAAAAAAAAACAGGATAGTGATGACTGTATAAAAATAAAAAAGATTTAAAGAATGCTGAAGATGTCAACAACTAAAACTGTCCTAGCTACCTAGGCGGAGGAACTTCTGTCAACCCAGCAACGCCCCCTCGTCCCGCCCTGTTCCTTCCCCCGCCCCCCCTCCTCTGTCGTCTCCCCCCCCCTCGCCTTATAGTGGAATGGGACCTCCCGGAAGTTAATCAGGCCGGTACCATCACGTGACCAGGGACCGAAATGATCTGCCGTGTGCGACTGTGACGCCTTCTCGGCGCGACTCTTCATTTCCTTAGAGTTTTCGGGCTCTTCTGCGGGAGCTATGCCGAAAGTCGTGTCCCGGTCGGTGGTCTGCTCTGACACCCGGGACCGCGAGGAATATGATGACGGAGAGAAGCCCCTTCACGTTTACTACTGTTTGTGCGGCCAGATGGTCCTGGTGCTGGGTGAGTGGCGGGAAACCGCGGCTGCAGCAAGAAGTCGAGTTTGTTTGTTTGTTTGTTTGTTTGTTTTGTTTTTGTTTTTTTTGAGACAGGATCTCGTTAAGTTGCGCGGGCCGAACTTGAATTCATGATGTAGCTTAGACTGGCCTCGAACTTGCTGGTGCTCCTTCTTCTGCATTACAGGCGTGCACCGCCACCCTACGTTCAGGTTATTTCAGTGATTCTAAGCGACGAAATCTTTTTTCATTCCTTCAGATTGTCAGTTAGAGAAATTGCCCATGAGGCCTCGGGACCGGTCTCGTGTGATTGATGCTGCCAAACATGCTCATAAGTTTTGTAACACAGAAGATGAGGAGACTACCTATCTTCGGAGGTAAGGGCTTGATGCTGTGTTGAGGTCTGTTCCTGAAGAATGTAAATTATTCTCTTTTTTTAAACTTTTTTATTTATTTGCCTTGGTGTTTGCCTGGAACTGGGAACTAGAATTACAGACAGTTGTGAGTTGCCATGTGGGTTCTGGGAATTGAACCCGGGTCCTCTGGAAGAGCACGAGTGAGGGCCACAGGATAACCTTGAGTGGCTACTTTTTTCAAAAAAGAAAGCTTCTCTTTTACTGGCTCAAAACTTGCTAAGTAGTCTAGGTTTGCTTGTCAGTGAGTCTTATAGAACTACCTGACTCTTCCTCTCCAGTGATGGCATTACAAGGGCACCACCATGCCTGGCATTTAGCTAGGTTCCAGGGAATCAAATCAAGTCCTGCTTGCTTGCAAGGCAGGTGCTTTATGGACTGTGATTTGTCTCCTCAGCTTTATCTCCATTTTTAAGCATTTATTTTTATTTTTGAGAGATAAAGATGGTGTGCGTGTGTCTGTGTTGGTGTGTGCATGTGAATGAAGGTGCTGGTAGAGGTGGGGGGAAGATGTTAGATCCCCTGGAGCTGAAATTCCAGGTGATTGTCAGCTACCTAACTTTGGCCTTGGGAACCAAACTTGGGTCTTCGGCAAGAGCAACATTCTCTTAATCACTGAGTCATCTTTTTAGCCCCTTAAATATTTTATAAGGAAGCAGTGACATAATTAGATATGTGTGTTTTTAAATTGTAGAATTCTTGGTGTATGGGTAATTAAAATGGGGGAGGATAAAGTTGCATAGAATCTGTAGAGCAAGGGATAAAGCTTGTAACTCATTTGGTAGATTACTTGCAATCCCTGGTACTGTACATAGCAGACATGGCAAGGAACACTTGTGATCCTAGCTCTATGGAGATAAGGGGCAGGAGGATTTGAAGTTTAAGTTCATCCTTTCATCCTCATCTATACATAGCCTAGGCTTACACGAGACCCATTACATAAATACATACACACACACACACACACACACACACACACACACACACACAAGAGAAAGCAGATGAAAGAGAAAAAACAAAGAGGATGGAAGATTTACCAGAGTTTTAAGAAAAAAAAAAGTGGGAGGCTGGAGAGATAGTTCAGAAGTTAAGAGCACTGACTGATCTTCCAGAGGTCCTGAGTTCAATTCCCAGCACCCACATGGTGGTTCACAACCATCTATAATGAGATCTGGTACCGTCTTCTGTATATTGTATACATAATAAATAAATATATCTTTTAAAAAAAGAAAAAAAAAAGTGGGACAGGAGTGATGGCTCTGCACTAAGAGCACTGGTTGCTCTTCCAGAGGACCCAGGTTCAATTCCTAGCACCCACATGGTGGCTCACAACTGTCTGTAACTCCAGTTCTAGCAGATCTGATGCCCTCTTCTTCAGACATACATGCAGGTAAAGCACTAACACACACACACACTTTTTAAAAAAAGAATAGAGTTGCAAGATGTGTATGAAAGATAAGAGTGCTCACCTCAAGGTGTCCAGTACCACAGGAGATCCCACTCATTTATTATAAAGGTCTACTGATTTATTCAGCAAATATTTCATTTTCTGAGCTCCTGTTCTATGCTGGACACTGGGAATACACTGGTATATTAGTGTGCTAAAGCTGCTATAGTAAAATAGCATAACCTGGGTGGCTTCAAGCAACAAAAAATAATAGGTTCAGATTTGGAAGCTGAAGTTTGAAAGTTGACAGTGGAGCTGTGCTCTTGCTGACTTACTCTTTCCCACCTATTATGTCTGTGTGTATGTATATAACAGAAAGAGATGGGCTCTTACCATATAGACTAGACTGACCTGGAGCTCACTTATAGACCAGGCTGGCCTGCAACTCATAGACATCTGTCTTGTTTTGCTTCCCTAGTTTTGAGATGAAAACTGTGTACCACTGGGCCTGGCATTTTTTTGTTTCTTTTAAATTTTTATTTTGTATATTATATGTGTAGGGGAGGGAGTGGGGCATGGGTGGGGCTGCCGTTGTGTGCCTGTGGAGGTTAGAGGATAGCTTTTGGTAGTTAGTTTTCTTTTACCATATGGGTTCTAGGGTTAGTACTTGGGTCATCAAGTTTGGTAGCAAAATGCATTACTCTCTGAGTATCTCTCTCATTCTCTTCTGGATTTTTCCCCAGTAATCCTTGTGTCCCTTGGCTTATCAGTGCGTCATTCTATTTATGTGCCTGTACCATTTGGATTTTTTTCTAGTGCCTTTTCGTTTTTATAAATTTTATTTCCTGTATATGAATGTTTTGCCTGCATATATGTTTGCACCTGGTGTGGCCTGGTGCATATAGAGGCCAGAACAGGAATCCCTTGGAATTGGAGTTACAGATGGCTGTGAGTTGCTGGGATTAGAACCCTAGTCCTCTGGAAGAACAACCAGTGCTCTTAATCTTTGAGCTATCTCTCCAGTCTTTCTCTTATTTTAACTTTTTGTTTGTTTGTTTTTGTTTGTTTGTTGACAGTCTCTGTTGTACAGGCCTTGAGTAGGATACTTAATGGAAAATAACCTTAATTAATTCCTGATCTTCCTGCTTGTATTTCCCAACTGCTCAGATTACACGGGTTACTTTGTCTTATGTTTTTTATTTCCCCCCACTATTTAGATTACTGGTTTTGAAAATAACAAATTATCTTATATATTATTCAGTTAGTACAGAAAACAATTGCCTTAGTTAGGGTTTTTATTGCTGTGAAGAGACATGACCATGAAAACTCTTTTTTTTTATGGGAATAAAAATTAAAAGCCTTTATTATGGCTGTTTAATTTTTTTTATTTTTATAGAATAAAGTCTCATTTTTATCCATGTATCCCCTTGTTCAAACTCCCTTCCCCTTTTCAACCCCTCCCAGTCTCTCCTCTCCTCATACTCCCAACCTCTCCCCAAAAAGGACAAGAAGTCCCGACGTGGATTAGCTCAGCATCCACTCCAGGCAAGTTCGATTTCCTCATCCTAAAATCAAGACTGGGTCAGGTGTTCCTCTGGAGGGAATGGGCTCCAAGGTGCTGGTCCAAGGTTTTTCAGATCCCAAGATGTTCAGCGTTTGTGGTTTGCAGCTTGGACATGCTTTGCTTTTTGTTTAAAGTCCACTAATGAGTGAGTACATGCACTGCTTATCTTTCAGGATTTGTGATACCTCGCTCAGGAGGATATTCTCCATATCCATCCATTTGCCTGTGAATTTTAGGATATAATTTTTTTCTGACTGCTGAGTAGTACTCCATTGTGTAGATGTACCACAGTTTGTTAATCCATTCTTCAGTTGAGGGGCATCCACGTTGTTTCCAGGTTCTTACTATTATGAATAATGCTGTTATGAACATAGTTGGGCTAATGCCTTTGGATTGTGAATGTGCATCTTTAGGGTATATGCCCAGTAGTGGTATTGCTGGATCCTTGGGGAGATTGATTCTCAATTTTCTGAGAAACCACTATACTGCATTCCAAAGTGACTGAACAAGCTGACACTCCCACCAACAATGAAGGAGTGTTCCCCTTGCTCTGCATCCTCTCCAGTGTAGATTGTCTTCTGTGTCTTTTATCTTAACCAATCTGACAGGTGTAAGGTGGTATCTCAAAATTGTTTTGATTTGCATTTTTCTGATGGCTAAAGATGTTGCGAACTTTTTCAAGGGCCTTTCAGCCATTCATAACTCTTCAGCTGAGAATTCCCTTTTTAGTTCTGAACCCCATTTTTTAATTGGGCTATTAAGGGTTTGGGGCTCTAGTTTCTTGATTTCTCTATATATTTTAGAGATCAATCCTCTGTCACTTGTAGGGTTGGTGAAAATCTTTTCCCATTCTGTAGGCTGGACCATGACAACTCTTATGAAGGAAAATGTTTAATTGAGGTGCCACAGGTTACATCCATTGTCATCATGGTAGGGAGCATGGCAGCTTGCAGGTAGACATGGTACTGGAGAAGGAGCTGTTACATGTTGATATGCAGGCAACTGGAAGTAGCCTGTCTCACTGGGCATAGCTTGAGCATAGGAGACCTCAAAGCCCACCCCCATGGTGACACACTTCTTCCAACAAGGCCACCCCTACTCCAACAAACCGATATCTCCTAATAGTGCCCCTCCTATGGGGGGCTATTTTCTTTCAAACCACCAGAGAAATTTAATACAACTAGGCTTCAGTCACCTATGACATCATAAAGCTAGTCCAGAAAACTACTGGGTCACCCTAGACTGAAGTAGAAACCCTGCAATCCAATCAACCTTACCTTTAGGGTGAATCAGCCTTAGGACTAGCCTTATTTAGTGGCAAGAAGTACCTTATTTAATGGCAGGGGCTAGGCCAGGGACTTGTAGCCAAGCCACTATTAGGGTTCAGAACTCCTAGAACTTACTAACAAGCAAGTACACTCCCCTTTGACATAGTTCATGCTCTGGTCATGTACTGCTTTACCAAGGGCTTACTCTGTGCTCTTCTGCTGGCTAAGGTAGAATTCTAGTCTTTTCTTAGTGTTCCTCTTTTTCACCGGTTACTGCTGATCACACAGTCCATGGCCCATCTTTCCCATCTACTTCTTGAGTGAGCTTGGGCAGTTTGTGTTATTTTTTTTCTCCTTTTTGACACAGGTTCTCAGTGTGCAGCCTAGGCTGGCCTTCAACTCAGTCCTCCTGCTTCAGCCTCTCATGTACTGGGTTTACAGGCAACTGCCACTACACACAGCTGTGTCATTCTTTTTCATTCGAGGACTTGTAGGTTATCTGAGTTATTGGTATATAATTGCTCATAGAATAACCTAGCAGTGTTTTTATTGATAGGAAATATTGATAGGAAATCCTTGAGTTTCAAGTCCTAATGGTGCCAGACAATAATTCTCTGTATATAGCAGTTCCATGAATACATTTTATATATATATATATATATATATATATATATATATATATATATATATATATATATATATATATATATATATATATATGGAGTAATTCATTAAAATGAAATCTCATTTTCTATTAGGACTGTGGCTTGAGTATCACCTCTTTATGAAGTTTCTGTAACTCTCTCTAGACAGAGTGTGTACCTCTGCTGCCATTACAAATTCCTCCACTTAAGAACTTAACTTGAGCTGGGCACTTTTAATCCTAGTACTCGGGAAGCAGAGGCAGGTCGATTTTGTTCAAGGCCAGGCTGGTCTACAGAGTGAGTTCCAGAATATCCAGGGCTACTCAGAGATACCATCTCAAAACAAAAAGGAAAGGAAGAAAGAAAAAGGAAGGAAAGAAAGAACAAATGAACGTTGGCAACTAGAAGTAGTGCTTTACAACTGTTGTCTTGGCATGTGGGAGTCAGAAGCAGATGCTTTGAGTTTAAAGCCAGCCTGGGATCCTCTAGATCATCCTGGGGGCTTCAATAAGATCTTATTTCAGAAAAAGCTTTCTTGATTATCAGTTTAGTTTCCTTATTAAGATGAATTCATTCACCGTTTTCTGAGTCCAGTCCTTTTCATTTTGTGTGTATGGTATTTTGCCTGTATGTATGTTTGTTTTCCACATGTGTACCTTGTGCCTTCAGAAGCTAGAAGAGGGCATTGGATCTCTGAAACTGGAGTTATAGACAGTTATGAACCACAATATGGGTGCTCGGAATTAAATTGAGGCCCTTGGGAAAAGCAGCCAATGCTCTTAACTGCTGAGCCCTCTCTCCAGCCCCTATATGTAGTGCCTCAGCTCTGGAGATAGATAAAGCAGAGTCTGTCTGACCTTAGTGAATGGATGATAGAAATGGTAGAAAATTAATAAATAGAAAAATCAGGGGCTGGAGAGATGGCTCAGCGGTTAAGAGCACCCTCTGCTCTTCCAGAGGACCTGGGTTCAATTCCCAGCACCCACATGGCAGCTAACAACTGTCTGTAGTTCCAGTTCTAGGCAAATAAATAAATAAATAAATAAATAAATAAATAAATAAATAAATAAGTAAGTAAAGTTAAAAAAAATCAAGTAATTATGATCATTAAATGCCACATCAGTGGCATCAGTGTAGACAAAGGACAGCCTTAGCAATGTGATGAGCAGCACATTCTAGGTAGAAGGAGAAGCATTCGTGTGTAAACTGTCAGCTGTTGGAAAGCACATGTTCTTTTCAAAGAACTGATATAGAAAGAGGACTGATTTGAGCATGGAAGTGGAATGTGTATATGGAAGAGGGAGCCTAGATAAGATGCTGCAGAAGCCAGTCATGTTCTTAGGTGGTACCAGGGATCCACTTTGGACTCTAATTTCGAAAGTAATTTGGAGGAAGAAACTAATAAGAGCAGATTCTAGTAAGTGGTTGGAATTTTTTATTTCAGATAAGAATTAAGGTTGAGGAAGTCTGTCTATGTTATAACATTCATGGCCAAGAGCAAGAGAGATAAGTTATGGCTATAGAAATGTAGTGATTATAGAAAAATCTAGCATTTTCACATGTTGCAAAACAAAACAAAAATCCAAAACAAATAACAAACTGAAAAAGAAATACTTGCAAGGCCCATTAACAATGCAGTCTCCTTAATGTAAAAGAAAAAAGTGACTCAAGATATGAGCTTACAGTTCACAAGAAAAAAGAAAAAGGGACTGGACAGATGGCTCAGTGGTTAAGAGCATTGCCTACTGTTCTAGAGGTTCTGAGTTCAATTCCCAGCAACCATATGGTGGCTCACAACCATCTATAATTAGATCTGATGCCCTCTTCTGGTATGCAGGCATACATGCATGCAGAACACTGTATATGTGATAACTGTTTTTTTAAAAAAGGAAAAACAAATGGCTGTCATATTGGTGCTAAGATGTATAGTTTCAGTTTTAAAAAAGGAAATGCAAAATGACAGATCTTATTTTCTTTTCCCTTTATTTCTGAGATGAATCTTGCTATGTTATCCAGGTGGGTGTCAAACTGTGATCCTCCTGCCCCAGCCTCCTGAGTAGCCATGATTATTGGCACCCTTGAAGATCTAATTTTTCACATGTGAAATTGCCTGGGATGCAGTTAACTAGCAGACACTCTCACTGAGGTACTAGAGAAACAGAACTTTGAATGCATTGCTGCTAGTATTAAACTGGTGCAAGTTGTACAGAGAATAATCGGGTACTGTGGTGGTTTGAATGAAAATGTCCCTCCCATAGGCTTATCTATTTGAATAATTGGTTCCCAGTTGGTGGACTTTTGGGAAGGATTAGGAAGTGTGGCCATGTTGGAGGGTGTATGTCACTGGGAGTGGGTTTTGACTAACACCAGGCCCAGGCTATTTATAATACCAAATTTAATGAAATACTATGAAATAATACTGCATTTCTTCGTGGATAATGGCAAGAAAATATGTGCATTTTCAGTACTACTACAACATTGTGTGCTGTGTGTGTTTTGTATGCACTGGGTGCATGGGTGTGTATGCACATGCAGAGTCTACAGCTAAATGCTAGGTGTCTTCCTCTGGCATTTCATTTTATTCCTTTGAGATAGAGTCTCTCACTGAACCAGAACTTTGCCATTTCAACTAGGCAGACTGGTCAGTGAGCTCTTAAGATTTGTGTATCTCTACTCCCCAGTCCTGGGGTTACAGGCGTACATAGCCATGCCTCGCTTTTTATGTGGATGCTGGAGATTCTAACTTTGGTCCTTGTTCTGACGGAACAAGCACTCTTACTCTTGGAATCATCTCCTCACCCCCTAACATCACTTTTGTCTACTATCTTTTTATCCATGGTTGATGGAATCCACAGATTCAGAAACCATGGATACAAAGGGCTGAATATATAATTGGTTGCTGCTACGTTATTGTGGTTATTATCAACAATAGTTATTGTTGATACTACAAGTCTAGTCACTAATTTGACTGTTAATATTGCTACCCTTTTCTCTACTTGGTTCGCATTATTATTAATTGCTCACAACCCTGTTAGTTGCTCAGTACATGCTTATGAAAGAAGGAATGCATGCTGGAGTTATACATTTAATACATACTTAACTAGCCAGTAGATACATGAAATAAAGAACTTCTGAATGTTTAGCATGAATTATGATAAATGATGAGTGATGGAGAAAATGAGCTAGGAGGTTAATTGGTTATGAGGTTTGCTCTTAACTTTTCAATTCCATTTTCTGTGCAGGCCTGAGGGCATTGAACGTCAATACAGAAAGAAGTGTGCAAAGTAAGTATCGACAGTATGAGTTTTTCTGAGTGTAGGTCAGTAAAATCATAAGGTGTTAGGAAAATAGTCTCTCTTTGGCCTTGGTAATCTTAAAGGACTTCAGACCGAATGCTAATATGCTTTCCAAAGATGCTAGTTAAGATCCATCCTTGACCACTGATTACAAAAGTGAGGAAAATGAGCGCTGGTTTTTTCTTTTGAGGCAGGGTCTTGATATGTAATTCAGGCCAGCCTTGAGCTTTCGATCCCTTACCCTTCCCTCCCAAGTACTGGGATTATAAGCATGCACCACCATAGTATAATTTGAAAGATCGAGATGTAATATGTCTGCAATAAGCTTTACCCATTTAAATATTTAAGTCGATGAGTTTTCACACTAAACTAATGGCACCACCATCATGGTCGAAAACATTCACAGCAGTCTCCATGTCCTTTGCAGACAGTCTTCTACTTTATGTGATTGTGCTTTCACCTTGTCTAACAGTTCTGTAATATGTTTTCCAAGTAGATGTCTTCTCTACCTGCTCTGTCTTTCTCTCTCTTCCCCACTTCCCTCTCCCCTTCTCTGCCTGCCCTCATTCCCTCCTGCACATGTCCGTAATATTGCATACATGTAGGAATCAAAAGACAGCTTGCAGAAGATTGTCACTTTTGGGTGTTCGGGATTAAACTGAGGCTTGGCAGCAGGATCCTTTACCCACTCAGCCACCCCACTGGCCCCTATACCTGCTTTTTCTCACTTTGATATTTTAGGGATTCGTCCAAGTTGTTATGTGGATCAGTCGTTTGTTTCTCTTTATTGCTGAGTGTCACATCCTGTTAATTTTTACTCATTCACAGTTCTCTTTATTTTTGAGCAGTTTTTTTTACTCATTTACATGAGTTACTTCCAGTATAGGCTACTACCAGTAAAGTTACTGTGAGTGTTACAGATAGATTTTATTGTGAACATGTATTTTCTTTTGGAGAAGAACTGGCAAAATGTGACACAATATTATTTAATTCCAGGCTTATGTATAACTGTATTATGTAGACTGTAAAGCTAAGAATCTTAAAGGATGTTGTTTAAAGCAAAGCTTCCAGCGTTAGGCTATTAATAGTAAGAATATCAGTGAGTTCAATTTTGTTTGAGACAGGGTGACTGTCCTAGAACTTACTGTGTAGACCAGGCTGGCCTTGAACTCACAGAGATCCTCTGCCTCACTCAGTGCTGAGATTAAAGGCCAGCTCCTATGCCTGGCAGCTAAATTTAATCTTTATGTAAGGATAATTGTCTTTTGGCTCTAAATGACTCAAAGTAGGAGCATTAAAACAGGGATAGGGGGCTGGAGAGATGGCTCAGAGGTTGGGAGCATTGACTGTTCTTCCTGGGGTCCTGGATTCAATTCCCAGCAACTACATGGTGGCTCATGGCCATCTATGGTGACATCTGGTGTCCTCCTCTGTGTAATGTATACATAAGAAATAAATCTTTAAAAAAAGAAAAGAAACAGAGGGAAAGAAGTAGACTTTAGAAGGCATTTGAGTTACTAGCCATCCTGGATTAGTGAAGCTGCTTTGTGTAATAGCTTGCCGGTCTACATTTTTACCTCAGAAAGCATAATGGTCAGCAAAGAAAGTTGCAATTGTACAGGATTTCTTTTACCAAACACTGCAGTGGCCCCTGTCCACTTTCTCTGATGCTGTAAAATGAAACAGTCAAGTGGATAGAATGCCCAAACCAAGGCTCACTCATGTGGGAATGATGGTAGCAATTTTTGACTGTAAATCCAATAGTAGAATTAGCTGGCATTTCCCAAAATTTGTCTAATGTCAATAATCATATGGGATGCTGGTGAAAATAGCAGAGTCTCAGGCCTCCCTCCCTACATTTGCCAAACCAGGATCTTCTGGGAGTGGCCTAGGAACCTAACCAGGAATTTCAACATGCACGCTAATTGATTCTTATCAAATCTGTTAGGGAAAAAGTAAACATTTTATACCACAAACAAAACTGTTCCCAGAAACTAAGTCTACTTTGCAAGTCATGCTTTGGGGGTGTAGAATTAGAAGCCTTCCAGATTGACTCTGCCATTTGCAGGTGTGGACTACCGCTCTTCTACCAGTCCCAGCCCAAGAATGCTCCTGTGACCTTCATCGTGGATGGAGCAGTAGTGAAATTTGGCCAAGGCTTTGGGAAAACTAATATATATACTCAGAAGCAAGAGCCTCCTAAGAAGGTAATTATTATCAAAGGGCACAGGCTACTTACTGTAGCTGCACATTTAGTCCCAAATTTAATTAGTTCTGAGGATCAAACCCAGGACTTGTACATGTTAGGCAAGCACCTCTGTGCTGTAGCACTGCCTTGTAATTTTTGAAATAAAGATATAATGCCTGAGAAACTTCCATTAAGAAAGAAATATTTATGAAGAAAATGTCATTGTTGTATATAGGCAGGTATTATAGAACTGTGAAATTCCCTATTTACTTTTTATATAGTAGTCTCAAAAGGTTAGAAATTGTATAATTTTTAGTTTTCTTTTACTCGTTTTTTTTCTTTTTTAGAGTAGGAACAATTAAATCCTCAATGAACTAGATCGATTTTTAAATATTCTTTAAAAACCTTCAACATGGGGGCTGGAGAGATGGCTCAGCGATTAAGAGCACTGACTGTTCTAAAGGACCCAGGTTCAATTCCCAGTACCCACATGGCAGCTAACAACTGTCTCTAGCTTCAAGATCTGACACTCTCACAGACATGCAAGCAAAACACCAATGCACACAATATAATAATAATAAAAAAAAACCTCAACAGTGGGCTGGAGAGATGGCTGTTAAAGGCTAGGCTCACAACCAAAAATATGAGTTTGCTTCCCAGCACCTCCGCCTGTCTCTCAGCCACCTTTTGCTAGGTGATGGTGGCACACACTTTTAATCCCAGCACATGGTGGAGAGTTTGTGGTTAGCCTGGTCTATAGAGCGAGTTCTAGGACCTCCAGGGCTACACAGAAAACCTGTCTCAAAAACAAACAAACAGACCAAAACATAACCCCCAAAACCTCAATATCAAATGCTTGAAAACACTGACATTTGGAGAGTCAGCATGTCCCTAAGAGGCAGGTATTCCACAGCCCTCCTGCACACAGACATGCACACATATGGACTTGTATTCAGGGCTCACAGATCCTTGTGGGGTGAACTTAGCTTGACACCTTTTCCTTCTATTCTAGGTTATGATGACCAAACGGACTAAAGACATGGGCAAGTTCAGCTCTGTTACTGTGTCTACCATTGATGAAGAAGAAGAAGAGATAGAGGCAGTAAGTGCTTCTGTTTTCCAGGAAATTGGAGGGGGGAGTCAGGGGCTCTGCAGAGCAGAACAGTCGGCAACCTTGCTTTCACACCCTGCTCTGCCAGTTAGAAACTCTATGCCTTGGGACTGGAGAGATGGCTCAGCGGTTAAGAGCAACGTCTGCTCTTCCAGAGGGCCCGGGTTCGATTCTCAGCACCCACATGGCAGCTAACAACTGTCTGTAGTTCCAGTTCCAGGCAAATACCAAGGCAAATAAATAAAGTTGTTAAAAAAAAAAAAAAGAAACTCTATGCCATTGGGAGTACCTGTTTCCCTGAATGGCAGGGACATCTATAAAATGAGAACAAGGAATTTGGATCCTCTCATCACTTTTTAATTTTAAAACTACTGAACTGGATTCAGACCTGACAGTTCAGGTCTATAATCTCTGGAGGTTTAGCAGGAGGATCTCAAGTTCAGAGTCTGCATATACCACATAGCAAGATTTTACCTCCAAAACAAACAAATAATAAGGTACTGGATGAATAATTTTCAGTCCCTTCCAGTCTGACTCTGATGATTTGAGTCTGTCCTTTGAGTAACAGCAATTACTTTGCTGGTATTTCAAGTCAAGTGTTTTTTACAGAGGGGTGTTGTGTTATCAAATGATCATCATAGAAACCTGAACTCTGTTGGTTTATTGAGAAAATGAAGAGTTGAAAGTGTAGGGAGGCCTGCTGTTTGAGCTCCAACTTCTGGACTTGAATAGTCTAAATACTTGCTGAAGTCTTGGTTGTAGTTCCTGGTAAGTGTGTTGCTCTAAAGGTCCTTCATTTTTCCTATAGAGGGAAGTTGCTGACTCCTATGCACAAAATGCCAAAGTGATTGAAAAACAGCTGGAGCGCAAAGGCATGAGTAAGAGGCGACTTCAAGAGCTGGTGAGTGGCATGGAGAGGAAGGGTGCAGGCCTCCTGGCTTGTATGTCTTGCTTTGAATGATTTGCAGAGGTAAGGGAAGCATTTCAGAAGTTCTCGGGAGTTACTAGTAGAGTTAACTGCCAGCTTTCTCATCCTGGGCTCCGATTGTGTTAGTAAACCCTGCTCTGCAATACTGACTGGGATCTAACTAAATTAGAAATCTTGTTTGACAGGCCTGACTGGGTGATGTTTTAATCTGCTGCTTGTGCTCTGTGGTCAGAGTTAGGGGCTGGGTTTTTGAATGCTGTCCAGGGTGTGATGGTGCACAGTTGCACTACGTCAATATAGCTAAATTGGAGCTGTCATTGCTTTTAAAGCACCACTAGTTTTCTGCTTTATCCACAGGATTAACTTAGAACATGATACTTCTTTGTAGGGTGGGATCTACATTTTTTTTCTTTTTTAAAATTATTAATTAAAGTTGTTCTTTGATAATTTCATATATGCATGTATATTATTCTGATAATTTCATATATGCATGTATATTATTCATTCTGATTGTTCTTACTCCCACCCTTTTAATTTCCCCCTACTCTTGTTCACTATTAATTTTTTTATTTGTATTTTTTGAATGATAGTAATTGCTTATTTCATTATTCACAAACATTACTGCATTGATGCTTCATCAAAATGTCTTTTAAAAAAATTTAGGATAGTTTACAAAGTAGTGAGTTTTTTATGGCATTTCATAAATATTTTTCATTTCTTCCCTACCTCAGCATCTTCCCCTTCCTGAATTCCACGGGCTTCCCATGCTCCCTCCTCCACAACCTTCCCATGCTCCCTACCCCTCAGGATGCTCTCCTTATTCCACATACTTTTCTCTTCCTCTTTCTTCCTTCCTTCCTTCCTTTTTTCCTTCCTTCCTTCCTTCCTTTCTTCCTTCCTTCCTTCCTTCCTTCCTTTCTTTCTTTCTTTCTTTCTTTCTTCCTTTCTTTCTTTCTTTCTTTCTTTCTTTCTTTCTTTCTTTCTTTCCAGGATTAGCTCAGGCTGATCTCAAACTTTCTATGTACCCAAAGCTGGCTTTGAACTCGTGATCCTCCTCCTTCTAGCTCCCTAATTGTTCCATTACAGATGTCCACTCTGCTTCCCCTTCTGCTTTGTCAGCACATGTAGTCCATTATCTTTCCTTCCCCTTCATCACTCTGTTTCTAGATTCATGGCCTACACACACATATGAATATCATTTTATATCTAGCTCTCATGAGCCAGATTTTTAAGTTGATCGATAAGGATTCTAAAACCATTTTTAGCTTGGACACTGAGCACTTAAGGGAAAATGGGACAGTTAGAATAAAGAAGAAATGTTAAGAATTTCATGTGATTGTGATGTATCAGGGTGTACTTTTTTTCTTTCCAGGCTGAATTGGAAGCCAAGAAAGCAAAAATGAAGGGGACCCTCATCGACAACCAGTTCAAATAATCTAGATCTTTCTGAGTTCAGACTGGAGGCCAGCACTTAGATCAAGATTGAATAGTTTCTTGATTTTATGGTTTAGTTTCTATGTCCTAGGAAAAAAAATTTGACCATCCCATTGATTTTCCTACATTGCTGTTCTTTTCTTTCATTGAAGTCCTTGACCCCATTTCACTTGCTTTCTAGGAGGTAGGTTGTTTTCAAAATCTTTGTGTAAGTACATTTTCTGTCTTACTTGTCTTTAAGACAAGTTCTTGTGACATACTGCAGGATGGCTTTGAACTTGTGATCCTCCAGACTTAGCTTCTCCAGTGCTGTAATTACAGGAATGCACCACCGTGCCTAGTTTCTGTATCATCATCAGTCTTGTTCATTTGAAGTACACATCTTGTGTGATATATTTAGGTCTAGATAAGTCTCTAGTTTCTAAGGTAGATGTTTTTTACTTCATCATAGCTAATACAGTGTTTAAAGATTTTTGAAAAAATATGGGAAGAAAGTTGTAGGAATTAAATTTAAAATTAATTCCTTTTAATTCTTAAAAGGTAGATTCTTTTAAGAGACCCTGTCTCTGATCTTCCAACTATTCTTAGAATAGACTATGGTTTGAATCTTTCTCCTGTCACTAGAAATCAGTTAGAAACATAAATCTGCAAAAATATTTCTTTACTTAAAATGTTAGTTATAGGTGAGCCATGCCATATCAAAGTTCAGAATTAAAAAAGGAAAAGCCATGTGGCTGGGGGTGTAGCCCAGTAGTGGAGTGCATGCTACACATGTGTGAGGACATCCCCAGCACCAAAAAAATAAAAAATGAAAGCCAGATTGCAGATGCAGGGGTAGGATAGCTCAGGTCTGTAGTAAAATATGGCCTTGCTAAGTAACCCAAAGGAGCTAGTCAGTCAGCTGGGAGAATTACTGTGTGAGTACACAGGAGGGGCATAGTGAGAGTAGATTATCTAACCGTTGCGTGTCTTGTTTTACATTTGCTATTTGCAGAGGACTGTTTATGTGTGTCCCTACTTCAGTGATGTCAAGATCCATGTGGTTCTTTTCATTTTCTTACCTGTTTGCCTGTATTGCAGTGCGTGAGGAAACATGGTGTGTTGCCCTCCTCATGTTATCTCTGACCAATTGCACTTTTTAAGCACCCAGGGCTTTATGTGAGGTACTGACAGGAAGTAATTTTCTTTGCCTTTTTTTCTGATTTCATTACTTGCAGGGAAAAGTAGGTTAGAGTAGAGGTACTGTTGAGCTAGAAAAACTGGGCCAAAGAGGACTGGGGATCCTGGGAATGCTCAGGAAGGCACTACTTCACTATCTTTCCAGTTATTCTACAGCCAGTAAGTAGGGTCTTTCTGTGGCTAATTCTTCTTCACCTCATTTCCTGTCCTAGCTATGAGACAGAATTAATATTGTACGAATGCCCAATTGTGTCTTCCAGACAATGACCTCTGCCTTTACGCCACTTTATCCCCAGATTCCTATGTGCAAAGCTTGGATAGACCTACACCACCTCAGAAATCCAGGCTTCTAGTCTCTGGCCACAGCCTCAGATTATTGCTAGTCTCATGTAATTACCTTTTAAGGTGTGTTTATAGATTTGAGGGGCAGTTATTTTGTTAGTAACAATGAAACATGCTAGTCCATTAATACTCATTCCTCTCCACTGAGTACTTGGTGTGTGTCAGATGCTGTGGAAAGCACTTTAGAAGTGTTAGCTCACTCTAAACAATACCTCCTATGAGATATGGTAACTGTTGTCATCACCCTTTTCAAACGGCAGCACCCTTTTCACCTGAAGCTCAGACTTCAAGTTCCCCAAGAGCCACTAGCCAAAAGTCAGACTTTAAAACTCAAACTCTTTACTATGCTGAACTGCTTCTCCTGTGGAATCTTTATTTATATATGTGTATATAGTTAGATCAGAACATACTTTCATTTTGGAAAACTAAGTGAAGTGCAATGTAAAAATATTCAGCTAGAGAACTCCCTAAAGCAATTCTGTGGTTATTCGTCTACATATTTTCTGAAATCTTTGCTCTTAGATAAATCCCAACCATTTCAACATCTGGCTCAAATTGCACATTTTGCTTCCTCTATAACATTATGAATTATGTCATTAGTATCAAGTGAGCATGTACATGCCATTATATTTTACTCTTTATTGAAAATTATTAAAACAATATGTTGTACTTTCTCTATTAATTTCTAGTGTTTTTATAGCAAATGTGTTTTAATGTTAATAAAAGAGCCATGTTGAAATTTTGGAAAGTCATACTCTTTTCTTTGTGCAAATGATAAACTGTGGCAAAAATATGAAAATGTTCTGAAATGTTCTCATTCTCAGTTGGTGACATTTGTAAGTGTAATCATCATTTAAGAGAAACTGAAGACTCATCTGTCTTGTTTGGAGTACTGGCATGTGCATATAGTTCTAATACTTAGGGTCACCTTTGTTCAGGAGTTCAAGATTAATCTGGGCACCATAACAAGCAATACTTTTTCATGAACTAAACTAGCTTGCTTTGATCATCTTAAGATTCATATTCCCATAGACCCATAGACCATATGTCCTTAGTCTCCTTCGATTTATGTGTTTCTACTGATTTTCATTTAATTTTCCCAGTGATAGATGATGTTGAATATACTGCTTTTATTACCATTTTTTAAAGTTTATTATCTTAACTGTATTTTTGTTATTGTTTTGAGATGGAGTCTCATGTAATGGCTGACTCTTCTTTCCATTAATTTATTTTTAATTTTATGTGCATCAGTATTTTGCCTGCATGTGTGTCTATGTGCGGGTGTTGGATTCCCTGGAAGTGGAGTAACAGACAGTTGTGAGCTGTCATATGGGCGCTGAGAATTGAACCCAGGACTTCTGGAAGAGCAGCTAGTACTCTTAACTGCTGTGACATCCCTCCAGTCCGGCAACTGGCTCTTAATTTTTAGTTTTAGATTTTTGCAACAGGATCTCATATAACCCAGACTGACATCAAATTCTATATATACCTGAGGCTGACCTTGAACTTCAGATCCTTCTGTCTCTATCTCCTGAATGTTGGAATTACATGCTTAGTGAATTTTAATGATTTTTTAAAAGATCTTATAAATTTTATTTTATGTGTATGAACATCTTGCCTGCATATATGTATGTGTATTGCATGTATTGCATTCTGCTACCTGCAGAGGTCAGAAGTAGGTATGACATCCCCTGGAACTGGACCATGACGGTGGGTGCTGGGAATGGAAACCAGGTCCTCTACAAGAGCAAAAAGTGCTCTTACCAATAAGCAGTCTCCAGTCTCTATCTTTAGAAACAGGAACACCTTATGGTTGTGAGATTTTTATTTTGCTACTAACAAAGATTGTGTCTAGTATCTAATGGCTGGTGGTCAGATGCTCTACCACTGAACTATATCCCCCAGCAGTGACCTTGAAGTCTCCTGCCTGTTCCTCCCAAGTGTTGGGACTATAGACCTGAACTACTGTGTCCAGTTTCTCTAACCATTATTTTTTGTTTGTTTGAGACAGGCTCTCACTATGTAGCTCTGGTTATCCTAGAACTCATTATGTAGACCACGCTCAAAGAGATCTACCTGCCTCTGCTATTAAATTAAAGGCATGTATCACTACATCTGGCCCTCTAACCATTTTTAAATATGTAGTTTAATAGTGTTAATCTGCATCATTATGATACAGATCTATAGAACTTTTCATCTTCTAAATCTGAAACCCAAACTCACATTAAGCAAGTCCTCTTTCCCTGCTTCTCCTAAGCTGTGGCAACCAGTGTTGTTTCTTTTGCTCCAGTGAACTTGTCTAATTTAGATACTTAATGTAAGTGGAATCATATAGTACTTTTCTTTTTGTGAGTACTTTTTCTATTTCTTTCTTTTTTTTTTTTAAAGTCAGTATTCTTTTTCTTTTCTTTTTTTTTAAACTTTATTTAATTATTTGCCTTGGTGTTTGCCTGGAACTGGAACTACAGACAGTTGTTAGCTGCCATGTGGGTTCTGGGAATCGAACCCGGGTCCTCTGGAAGAGCAGTCAATGCTCTTAACCACTGAGCCATCTCTCCAGCCCCTACTTTTTCTATTTCACATGATGTGATTCCTCAGTGTATATCCATACATATGATAAGTCACCTTTCCTTGTAAGGTGTAATGATTCCTTAGCATGTGTTTACCACATGTTATTCATTTGTTGTCAGTAGACTGCTATTTGGATAATGTTGCAGTGAACATGGATGTGTAAAAAATGTCTTTTGAAAAATCCTAATTTCAATTATTTTGGATAAGTATTCAGAAGAAGATAGTTCTAGAGTTTTGTGGGGGTTTTTTGTGGGGTATGTTTTGTTTTTTTGTAGTGAGCATTGGATCTTGGGCCTTCCACGTGCTATACAAGTACTCTATCACTAAACTGTATTCCCTAGCCCTTAAATTAAAAAATAAGTGTTTTTTGAGACAGGGTCTTGCTAGTCCAAGCAGACATTGAACACAAGATCCCCTTGCTTTTTTGTGTCCCAAGGAGCTAGGATTATAGACTTGCGCCACCAGGTGTGGCTATTTGTAATTTTTCTTTTTTTTTTTAAAAAAAAAAGATTTTTTAAAATTTATTACATATACAGTATACAGAAGAGGGTGCCAGATGTCATAGATGGTTGTGAGTCACCGTGTGGTTGCTGGGAATTGAACTCAGGACCTCTGGAAGAACAGTTAGTGTTCTTAACCTCTGAGCCATCTCTCCTGCCCTATTTGTTTTTTTCCTAGAATAGTTTTCATTCTGTTTTCTTTAGCTGTTATACTATTTCAAAATCTTTCATGATTGTAAGCCAACAATATATAAGGGCTCAAGTTTCTCTGTATCCTTATTGAAATTTCATTGTATCATTATTGCATTTCTTCAGTGACTGGTGATGTTAAATATCTTTTCATAGGCTTATGACCTTTTAGATAGCATCCTTAGAAAAGTACTTATGCAAGAGCTTTGTCAGTTTGAATTAGTTTCTTTTTTTGCTACACATATGTATATGTTAATTTTCCATCTGTGTATCTTTGGTAAAGTGTGTATTCAGCTCCTCTATGCATTTTTTAAAATGTTGAACTTTTATGTTTTATTTATTTGTTTATTTTGGTTTTGCTTCCCAAGACAGGGTTTCTCTGTGTAGCCTTGGCTGTCCTGAACTCACTCTATAGACCAGGCTAGCCTCAAACTCACAAGAGATCCTCCTGCCTCTACCTCCCAAGTGCTGAGATTTATAATGTCTCCCACTCTGCATTTTTTGGTTTTCATTTTCTTCATAATGTAATGTCTTTCTTTCAAGAATGATTTATATTTTATGTATATGTATATGTGTGTGAATGTACCACTTGTATTAGGTGTGCCTATGGAAGCCAAAAGAGGACACTGGACCTCCTGGAACTGGAGTTACATAGGTTATGAGTCTATGTGGGTACTGGCAACTGAACATGGGGTCCTTAGCAAGAACAGGTGCTGTTAACCACTGAGCCATCTCTCTACCACCTATAGTGCCTTTCTTGACTCAATCATAAATATCTTCTGGACTTCTAGAAGTTTTTTTTTTTAATTTTATGTGAATTGTGTTTTGCCTGCATGTATAACTGTGTAAGGGTGTCAGATCTTGGAATTATAGACAGTTGTTAGCTGCCATGTGGGTGATGGGAATCGAACTCAGGTCCTCCAGAAGAACAGCTCTTAACCGCTGAGCCATTTCTCCATTTTTGACATTTACATATGTAGTCTATTTTGAAGTAGTTTTGTATAATACACAAATTGTGTGTCAGTTTATTTTTAGAAAACAAGTGTCGGTGGCTGGAGAGATGGCTCAGGGGTTAGAAGCACTGGCTACTCTCCCAGAGGACCCAGGTTCAATTCCCAGCACCCACATGGTAGCTCACAACTGTCTGTAACTCCTGTTCCAGAGATCTGATACCTTCATACCAATGCACATAAATAAAGCTAATTAAATTTTTCAAAAGATTTTAAAAAAGGAAAAAGAAAACAGATGTTTAGGTGTATTGACACCTAGTTATTAACAAGACTATTTTTCCTTCATGTATTTTATAGTTTTGTCAAAGTCAGTTTGTGGCTGGGTATGGTGGCACAACCTGAATTTCAGCACTTGGGAAGCAAAGGCACTTTGTATCTCTGTGAGTTCAAGACCAGCCTGAACTGTATAGCAAGTTCCAGGCCAATCAGAACTTCATAATTGAGACTCTGTCTTAACAACAACAAAACCATCATCTGAATCTTTTTTATCCATTGTCATTTTACCCACATAGTACTTTCTTTTCCTTTTTAATTGTGAGGTTCAAGCCCAAGGCTTCACATATGTTACACTCTACCACTAAGTACCACCCTCAACTTCCTTTACATTTTTATTTTTTTCTTTGTTCTGTTTTGTTTTGCTGTTTTTTCCTCCTGGCTGCAAACTTATGGGCTCAAGTGATCCTCCTGCTTCAGCTTTCCAAGAAACTGACTGTAAGCATTTGCCACTCTGCCTAGCAGTGTCCTGATTTGCTTATAGCTGCTTTATGGCCACTTTTTAACTTTGGGTCATGGTTCTTCCAACTTTGTTCTATTTTGGAATTATTTTTGGCTATTATGAATTTTTTTCTTTCCAGTACTTTAAAATTGGCTTGTTGATATGTTCAGTATTCTTTCTAGGGTTTTAGGGATTTTGTAAAATCTGAAGGTCATTTAATTGATGCCTTCATAGGTGTTCCGGTTGTTTTCATTAGTGTTTCATAATTTTTCATGTACAGAGTCTGTAGATAATTGGTTAAAATTTATACTTGGGCACTCCACTTTTTTGGTGCTTTTATAAAAGTTACTTTTTCTGTTTTATAAAATTAATTTTCTATTTTCCATGTGTATGAATATTTTTCTTGTATGTATGTATATGCACCACATGCATGCCCAAGGAGGCCGGAAGAGGGTGTTAGGTTCCCAGGAACTAGAATTACAAGGAGTTATGAGCCATTGATGTGGGTGCTGGAAATGAAACCCAGGTCCTCCGCAATAGGATTTAGTCTCAGCCAAAGAATCGTCATCTGTCCAGCTCAATTTTTCTGTTTGTTTGTTTGTTTGTTTGTTTGTTTTTTGAGACAGGGTCTCATGGAGCCCTGGCTAACCTCAAGTTCACTGTATAGGCAGGGATAACCTTGAAAACCCTGGTTTGCCTGTCTCCACCTCCCAAGTGTTAAGCCTATGGGCTTGCACAACCACATCTGACTTTTGTTTGTTTTCAAAGCATTCAGGTGAGATGTAAAGTTTCATTATCACATTTCTCCATAATTTGTTTTTGCTGATCTTCCCTGTCCCTTTTCCATTCCTCTGTTCCTCCTGTACCATTCACCTCCCAGCCATCTCTTTCTTGCTTTCACGTCAACTGTGTCACACTACTCCTTCCTCAAAGCCCTTTTCCCTCTCATGACCCCTTTCTAGTTTTGTGACATGTGTGTGCATATCTATATATGTGCATACATATCTATATATTTGCACCCATCCTGCAAATTCTGGCACTGCTTTTTGTGATCTCATACCCTGATAGTGGAGTGATTATCTCTTGTAAATGAATGACGCTTGATGCCATGAATAGATTGTCTTGTTTCAGATGGGATCTCACCACAGATATAGTCAGTTGTTTAACATGATGTTTTGGACCAGCCACTCTCCTGTTCCCATCATCTCTAATTAGGACCACTTTCTTCCAATCTTTCTTTCCCTTCAAGGTACTTCCCCACATCCCCAGCAGATGAATTCTCTCCCCAAAGCACCAAGAGGAGAGGAATAAATGTAGAAGCTTCTGTCCTTTTGGCATTGCAGGCCTAGGAGTAAAGGTGCCTGTCTTCCTGGTCAAGGCTAAACCACAACCTTTCAGTTCCTCATCGGTCTATGTGTGCTCTTGGAGCAGGGGACAATAGAGGTGACCAAAGCAAAATGACAGGAACTACTGAATGAAATGTGAGTTAAAGGTCAGAAAAGCAGCTGAGCAAGCCCACCAATTTGGGTTCAATTCCCAGAACCCATGGTGGGAGGCGAAAACTGAAATTTGCCCTCCGACCTCCACATGGTTGTGAATATATACACACAAATAATAATTTTTATAAGTTAAAATAATGTGATAGGAAGCTGAGAAAGACCTTAGTGAATAAAGTGCTTCCCACACAAGTGTGGGGATCTGAGCTCATAACCCCCAGAGAGCATGTAAAAGCCCTGATGCAGTAGCATACGTGGGTGACCTCAGTGTGTCTGTGGTGAGATGGGAGGCAGATACAAGAGAATGCCCAGAAACTTGAGGCTAGCTATCCTGGCATATGCAGTAGTAAGCAAGAGACCCCATGTCACGGTGGAAGACAAGGATTGATAACCAAAATTGTCCTCTGACCTCCATATACACTTGCCTACACTCACACATACACACAAAGATTTTAGAAAATAATGTGATGTCGTCAGAGGTGGGCTCTGGGAAGGGCCCATTTCCACATCATATGGTACCTGAAAAAAAGATGCATGTGCCAACACATGAAGGTCAAGGGGAAACGTTCCAGCTAATGCCATTGGAAGGTATAGAGGTGAGAAACTTTGGAAAAAAACGAAAGGACAGCAAGTGTGACTGAGTGCAGAGCAGCAGTGAGCTTTAAGGCACACGCAGAAAGCAGTCCACCGAAGGCCGTGCAGAGCAGAGTAAGGATTTAGAATCAGATAGAGTAGGAAACTGTTAGAAACTTTTAAGCCAGGATGTAACCCCATACAATTTATGGCTTTTGTTTTATTTGCAAAAATTTGCATGTTTTCAGAGCTGACCATTTGGCATTGGATATCCAATTGGTGTGCTCTTCCCTGGGGAAGACTGTTTCTCCACTCCCAGCCTTCCTTTGTTGCTATAGTTCTTTGTGCAGTGCTGAGGCCTCGTGGGTTTTCCCATCCACTTTAGCATGTCTAGGGTTGTCCTTGTTCAGCCCATATATGTTATGATCACAAAAAGAAAAGAGATAATAGTGGAGCCTTCGTGGCACATGCCTTAAATCCCAGCACTCGAAGGCAGAGGCAAGTGTCTGTGAGTTTAGTGTCTACAGAGTGGGTTTCAGGACAGGCTCCAAAGCTACAGGGAAACCCTGTCTCAAGAAAAACCCCAAAGAAATAATAAATAATGAAAACTTTCAAAAATTGCACTGTTGGGGATTGATCCTAGAGCCTTGCACATTCTACATAAGCACTATACCACTAAACTGTGCCCCTGGGTCCCCTGATTCACATGTTCTTTTGTCTTTATTTTTAATTATGTGTGTTTGTGTGGGGTATGCCCACGTATGCAAGTTCTCATAGAGACCAGAGGTTTGGATACCCTGAAGTTATAGGCAGTTGTGAGCTGTTCATTGTGGGTGCCGGGAGCCAGACTCTGTCCTCTGAGAGAGTGCTGTGTGCTCTTACCTGCTGAGCCTGACTCACGCTTTAAAGGAAAGCTGCAGTGTGGAGAATAGCTTCTAGGGAAGCCAAGTAGACGGTTTGGGCAATCCAATGTGGGTAAGGGGAAAACGGAGTGCTTTTTTTTTTTTATATATATTTTATTTATTTATTTATTATGCATACAGTTTTTTTTTACAGAAGAGGGCACCAGACCTCATCATAGATGGTTGTGAGCCACCATGTGGTTTTGCTGGGAACTGAACTCAGGACCTCTGGAAGAACAGTCAGTGCTCTTAACCTCTGAGCCATCTCTCCAGCCCCACGGAGTGCTTTTGAGATGTCTTGGGACTTGCTTCCAGATGAGATGTGAGAAGTGAGGGGAAGAGAAAAATCTAGAAAAGCTCCTTGAATAATTATGTCTACAATAATTGAATGTCATTTTCTTTTTAAAAACCTCTCTCTGTCTCTCTCTCTCTCTCTCTCTCTCTCTCTCTCTCTCTCTCTCTCTCGAGAAGAAAATTTTATGAAGTTAGTTCTTTCCTTCTATCAAGTAAGTTATTTCCAGGTATCGAACTCGGGTCGCCAGGCTTGCCCAGCAAGTGCCTTTTCCCATTGAGCTATCGTGTCATCCCAGAAGTACAGATTGCTCAGATGGAGAGAAACAGCTTTGTGAGGAAGCCAGTGACTATGTAATATGGACATATTTCTGAAATGTTTTTTGGCTATCTGAGTGGAAATGTCAGATAGCAGTTGGGTGTTGTATTAGTGACATATTTGTCACTGTGAGCAAAAGCCTGAGAGGAACAATTTGAAAGGAGGTTAAATACAGGCTGATCATTAGCTTCCATTGTTTCTGGGCCTGAACTGAGACCATCATGGGAGGAAGTGGAGGGACAGAGTTGCTTGTCCATGGCATCCAGGAAACAGTATGAGGAAGAGGCAAAGCACAGCCTCCCAAATATGCACCGAATGAGCTTTTTTCTTTAACTACCATTACCTTCCTGTTGGAAATGGTCTATTACTGTTCAGTTTTAAAACATATCAATGGATGTAACCCACGTGGTCCAGTTGTCTCTGAAGATGACCTTACAGACACAACCATAGGGATGATTTACTAATCTCCCAAGTGTCTCTCAGTCTAATCAAGTTGACAGCAAGATTATTCATAATAGAGATGTAATTTTTCAGTCCAGCTGTGAAAGACTTGGTAAGTTGGGGGTTGTCTAGGGCTGGAGAAGTGGCTCAGCACTGAAGATCACTTGCTCTTGCACAGGGCCTGCATTTAGTTTGCACCAGCTATACAGCAGCTCACATCTGTCTGTAACTCTAGTCCCAGGAGGTTTAGTGGCTTCTTCTGGCCTTCACAGGTACCAGGCCTCGTGGAACACATACACACGTGACACACATACATATATATACATAAATGCAGGCAAACACCCATACACATAAAATTATTGGGAGTTGTCAGTGTATGGATGCAAATTAAAGCCACGAGACAGGATGAGGTTGCCAAAGATAAAAGTATAGCTAGCAAAGAGAATAGATGCTAGAGAATTGAGTCCTTAGGTACTGTATCATGGCCAGAAGCTGTGGCCAAGACTGGAGGATGAATGTTAGCAGAGGATCAGGGACTACCCGGCACTGCAGAAATGTCAGTCTACTAAGAAGTGGGTCCATGGGGGGAACAAATACCCAGTGGGAACCACGGAGGAGATACAGTCACTCCTGGAGACAACATAACAGAGAGAAAGGGAGGGAAATACCCTAGCTTCTACTCCTCTCCTCCAATCTCTTCCCATCAGCCAAACATATCAGGAAGTCAGAGAAGAAAGGAGCCTGGGAAATGTCATTGTCTGCTAGAGTCAGCACAGTAGGAAGAAGCAAACAGGCCAATGACCAGCCCATGCTTACAGGAAGAGGAAATGATCATCTGCCAAAAGCCATAGATAAATATGATGAGGACTTGGAAATGCCTGTTGCATTTAGCAACAAGGAAAAGGCTGGCGACCTGGACAAGAGCAGTGTCAGCAAACTCCTGACAGAAGTGACTGAGTTCAAGAGAGAACGGCAAACAGGAGATGCAAACTATGATTACAGAAAAAAAGTATTTTTTGCTGTGAAGGAAAGGAGAGGAATGGAGTGGGATGTATGAGTCAATAGGACTGATACATACAGCATATGTGACTACTGATGAAGAAGTCCAAGACAGAAGTGAGAATGGATGATGAAGGAAACAGATTTACTGGAGGGATGGAGTTTAGTATGCTGAGATCTGGAGCTAAATTGGTCCAATGATAGGACTTCCAGAAACCCAGTGGAATCTGAGGGGTGGTAATGTAGTGGTCGAGAATTTAGTTTGTGTAACTTGCATGAGGCCCTATGTTTTATTTCCAGACCCACAAAAAGAAAGAAAGAGGTGGTCTTCAACCCTCCAACTAAAGACCTAAAAGATCATCTGCTATATTCCTTGACTGCATGCAGCAATTTCCTATGTACACCACCCTGGGCTTTGTGGTGGAAATTAGCCTATGGCAAACACCATAACAATAGACAGGAAATCAGTGTAGGAACAAAAAAAGACAAAGTCAGTCAGTCTCCATCCAACCCCCCCCAAAAAAACCATATAAAAGATCCAGGTGAGCCACAGGCCAGGCCACATGGCAAATAGATTACTAAAAATAAATTGAAATAAAAACTAACTAATAATATACTTAAGATATAAGCCAAGCAATATAAAATTAATATAAACGTCTAATTCATTTCTTAAAAAAAAAAAAAAAAAGCCGCCACAAAGTGCAGACTTCTAGCCCAAACAAATCCAAAATTCTTCCACAACACGACTTTGCTTGAAAGTATCACGAATCTCAGACTTCTTGAAGCAGCCATTTTGATTGTAAGCTAGAGACTCATATTAGAAATCTTTTTCCTTTTCAATTCCCACAGTGACTGGCTGGAGCTCTGGGGAGCTCACTGAATCAAGAACAGCCACCTGGGAACTATCTTCGGACAGGCAACTGTCCACTGACATGGGCAGTATGTGGAGCCTCAAGGGAAGGGTTCAGACTGTGCATAGACTGGTACCTTGGAGCCCATTCCCTCCAGAGGAACACCTAACCCAGTACTGACATTAGGATGAGGATGACTTGCCTGGAGTGGATGTTGAGCTAATCCACCTTGGGACCTCTTGCCCTTTCTGGGGAGGGGATGGGGAGGAGGGAGGCTAAAGGCAGACAGGGAGGGATTGGGAGGGGGAAAGGAGGGAGAGCAAGGGGATACATGGGGGAAAAGGGACATTATTTTATAAGTAAAAAAGAAATCTTTTTCCTTTTCAAAACAGGAAGATTGGGATTGGATTTCGGTTTAGACAAAGTACCTGTCAGAACCTTTTGTTGGGTTGATTAGAAAAATAGAAATATGCCATTTATTATTTTTAAGTAATTTTTTATTTAAAAAGTTTTTTTCCATATCCACCACTGCTCCTCCTTCCTTCCCTCCCCTCCTCCCCATCCTCCCTCAGCCTCCCCCCACCCCATCCCCCCATCCATTCCCAAAGGAGGCCAAGGACTCCCAAGGTGGGTCAGTTCAGTCTGGCATATCCAGTTGAGGTAGGCCCAAGTCCCTCCCCCAGTATCAAGGCTGGGTTAGGTGTTCCTCTGTAGGGAATGGGCTCCAAAATGTGAGTTCACTCTGGTCCTACTGTAAGAGGCAACACAAACTGCTCACACGGTTCAGCTGTCATCTATGTTTGGAGGATTTGCTTCCTTTCCATGAATATTCCTCAGCTGTCATTTCAGAGTTAGTTCCCAGTAGCTCAGATCAGCCATCTCTGTGGGTCTCCTCCTCATGGTCCTGATTCCTTTGTTCATGTACTCTCTTTCAGCTGGACCAGGAATTTGACATGATGCTTAAGCTAAAACATGCCATTATTGAAATGGTCAATTTAGGGACTGGAGAGATGGCTCAGCGGTTAAGAGCACCGGCTGCTCTTCCAGAGGACCCGGGTTTGATTCCCAGCACCCACATGGCAGCTAACAACTGTCTGTAGTTCTAGTTCCAGGCAAATAAATAAAATAAAGTTAAAAAAAAGAAAAGAAATGGTCAATTTAAAATGTTATTGTTGTTGAGACAGGGTCTCATATCTGAGGTTGACCTTGAACTCACTATGTAGCTGAGGGTGGTTTTCTCTCTCTCTTTTTTTTTTTTTTTTTTTTTTGAACTTCTGATTCCTCTTGCCTTCCCCTCTGGAGTGCTGAGATTACAGGAGTGTGCCACTATGCCTGGCTGGATACAGGACTGGGGATTGAAATCAGGGCTTCAATCATCTTAGGTAGATACTCTCCCAACTGAATGATAGTCCCAGCTCCTAAAATGGTAGATTGTTGGCAGAAATGAGCAGTTTACACAATACTGTGTGTAGAGTGATATTATTTAGTATCCTATAGGTCTCTGCGCATATGCATATGGAAAGAAGTTAGTATCCTATAGATCTTTGTGTATATGCACAGGGAAGGAAAAGGAGGACAAAAGACAGAGGGAGAGATCCAGGTACACAGAAAGACTAAATAAAGACAGTGGTCTCAGAACCAGACATGATGGTGCACCTCTGCATTTCTCAGTACCTGGGAGAACAGGGAGTTTAAAGCCAGTGAGGGCTATGTAATAAGAGTCCATCTTCGGCTGGAGAGATGGCTCAGCAATTAAGAGCACCTGTTCTTCTGGAGGACCTGAGTTCAACTCCCAGCATCCACATGGCAGCTAACAACTGTCTGTAATTCCAAGATCTGACAACCTTACAGTTATGCATGCAGGCAAAACACCAATTCACATAAAATAAAAAATAAATAGAAAAAAATTTTTAAAAAGAGTCCATCTTACCAAACCAAAAGAAAATGAAAAAAAGACAGTGTCTCAGGCAGGTATGGTGGTGCATGTCTATTATCCCAGAATTCAAGAGGCTAAGGTTTGATGCTGAAGAATTGCTGGAGCTCAGGAGTTGAGATCATCCTCTCTCTCTCTCTCTCTCTCTCTCTCTCTCTCTCTCTCTCTCTCTCTCTCTCTCTCTCTCACACACACACACACACACACATACACACAGAGAGTGGTTTGTTGGTAACCAGAGTGTGGCATTGGGCTCTAGCATAACTTCTCTAAACTTGTTTCAAATAACAGAGCAAGACAACTTTTATGTAATTTCTTCTATTAAAATCATATAATTGAAAAAAGTTTAATTGTATAATTGTTGCCAGAACTCTGTCATAGAAGGAAAAAAAGATATATGGATCAGTCTCACAAATGCAGATATAAAAGCCCTGGATATGAATGAAAGTTCTAAAGAGAATTCAGATGAAATTCTGGAGTAATTTCCATTCACGTCCTGAGCAAGGGGAGGATGCCTGCTGTCATTGCTATTGCTTAACACTATTCTGAAAGCTCTCCCTTAGTTAATGAAGTGAGGGCTGTAAATGCGCAAAAGAAACTCGTAAAACCCTCATTGTTCCAATTAGGCTCTTTGATAAGTGAATAAAAGGGACTAGAAAATATTTATTTATTTATTTATTTATTTATTTATTTATTTATTTATTTGCCTTGGTGTTTGCCTGGAACTGGAACTACAGACAGTTGTTAGCTGCCATGTGGGTGCTGGGAATTGAACCCGGGTCCTCTGGAAGAGCAGATGGTGCTCTTAACCGCTGAGCCATCTCTCCAGCCCCCAATATTTATTTTTTTATTTTATGTGAACTGGTGTTTTGCCTGCATGTATAACTGTGTAAGGTTGTCAGACCTTGGAATTACAGACAGTTGTTAGCTGCCATGTGGATAATGGGAATTGAACTCAGGTCCTCCAGAAGAACAGTCAGTGCTCTTAACTTCTGAGCCATTTCTCCAGCCCCAAAAGGGACAAGCAAATTTTTTTTAAAGTTATGATAAATGGTCATCTGCCAAAAAATCATGGAGCTAAGGAAATGGCTCAGTGGTTAAAAAAAGCTTGCCACAGGGGTATAAGGGCATGAGTTCAAGTCCCCAGAACTGGAGCAATAGCATGATTCTCCATAATCCCAGCACTCTTATAGGAAAATGGTAGGTGTAGATAAGAGAATTTATGGAAGCTCATGAAACGCCTTGCCTTTCCTGGAAGGAGACACCAGCTTGAGGATGAGGTGGGTAATGAAGACTATGGAGCAGGGGCAGAACGATCTGAGTTATCAATAATGGCCTTTTCTGTAACCTTTTTTTGTAGACCCACCAGGGTTTGGAGGTACTTTCTGCATGAGAAACTGGCTTGGTACCCTGGTTCCAGGCACCAGACACAGGGTCTACTTGTTCATTCACTCTGACCTCAGTTCCTTCTGTGAGACCATTCTGCGCATGTCTTTATCACCACAGGAGTCTAGATGATTTTCAAACATGCAAGCACATTCCTGTCATGAAGCCTTTGCAGTTGCTGTTCCCTTTGCCTGGAACACTTTGCCCACAGGTATTGATTGGCACGGTCTGTTCTCAGTGCCTTCCGGTCTTAATTTTCTTTACAGAACCATCATTTTTTTTCTCAGAACATTTTGGTGGCCATTATATCTAAAATTTCATCACTTTCTATTTTTGCTTTCTCTTTTGCTTTTTTTCTTTCCATAAGATCCTGCATATTTTTCTTGTTCATGTCATTTATTATTTGGCTCTCCCACTGTCTTAAAAACTCAGAGTTCAATAAGAATAGGGATGGTTGTGTATGTGTTTGTGTGTGTGTGTGTGTGTGTGTGTGTGTGTGTGTGTGTGTGTGTGTGTGTTTAGAGTTCCTGGTAATGCAGTAGATGCCTCAATAAATACTAATCGAATCAATGAATGAATGAAATTAATGCCAGTGCAGCAGTGCCCTCTTCCTGTGGTGCACACTGTGATGTGATTCTCTGCTCCTTCTTTGGACTCAAGTACTTGGCCTACAACAAACAGATGCTAAACTATCTGTACAATAGAGAAATATACAAGTTGAGAGTAGAGTATGAAGGTTCTAAGTGTGTGGGTACAGTAATAACCAAAGAGATGGCAATGCTAATTGAAGAGAGAAAATTTAGCTCAAGAAACTCCATTTTGTATTTTAGTAGCTATTTTATAAAAAGATAAAATAAAGTTTAGTTTCACATTCCTGGCTGGGGGCTTACCCAGTTCTGGGAGAAGAATAGTCATGCCTGACTAGTCTTGGGAAAATAACGTGTTCTATGCCTGACCAGTTCTGGGAAAAGAATAGATTCTTGCTTTTCCAGTTCTGGGAGATTAGCCAAAACATCTGCCCAGTTCTAGGAAAAACGAGCCACCCCAGGTAGGGTCCAGGCGGGATCCAAAGATACCCTGGGGCAGAAAGTCCCTGAGCATGAACTAATCAGTAGCACAACAGCACCATGCCCCCAAGCAACCAACATTGTTGCCTGAGCACAAGCTAATCAGTACCACGCCAGCACTATGTCCCCAAGCATCCAACTTTGTTTTATCTCTTGTCTGTAAAAGACCTGTTTTAATCAAAGGTAGGTAGTTTCTCCTTGCTCTGCTGCCACAGAAACTTGGAGAAAGGTCCTTGCCTGGCTTGTATTGCAATAGGCCTTGCTGCTGTTGCATTCCAGACATCCCTGTCTCCAGTGGTCTCTCTGGGGGTCGAGCTTTGGGCACAACACTAATTGATTTGATCATTATATATTGATGTTTCAACGATCCTTCATAAGTAAATGTAACTATTATACAATAATCAACACATTAAAAAAGAATAAAAGGAAGAATGCTTTAGGCCTCAGTCTTGCCCTCAGAGAGCTCACAGTCTCTCCAGGAAGAAGAGACAGGGTTGTGGGTCTGATGTTCTGATACCTTGGCCATTAGCAGTCATACTCACATACTTGCATGGTCCATGTATGTTCCTGCATCCCTGTGAGACAGTCATAGCTCTTTAGTTTCCAGGACTCAATAGTGAGAGCTGACTAAACCTACCTTGCACTGCCTTGCAGTGGGACTGGTTCTACTCCATTTAGGAGAGGGAGGGAGGAAGGGAGAGCGAGAAGGAGGGAGGGAGAGAGGGAGGAAGGGAAAAAAGGAAAGGAGACTCCTCCTCAAGTAGTCTAGACACGTGTATCTATGTACTCAGACTGGCTTCAAACATGAAATCTCCCTGCCTCAGCCTCCAGAGAATTGAGATTGCAGGTGTGTAATAACATGCTGGGCTCTGCTTGGTTTCTTTGCTCTATCTAGTGGCCAAGAAATACATCCCTGCAAACTGTTGACTTAGGCTCTTGAGCCCAGCCCTCAGGCTGCTCTGGAGCCTAGACACAGCCTTCTGGGCCTCTGTCATGGAACTCATTCTGAATCATAAACACCCTGAAGGCAGAGACCATATCTATTTTGATCACTGTGCCACCGGCATTAGACAAGACTTTTGGTATACTATATGCAGGACATGATGATTCAGAGCATGAACACTACAAGCCAGACTGAAGTAGAACAAGCATGTATGTGGTACACAGACAGATGCAGGCAAAACACCCATATAGACTTTAAAAACGTTGTTGCTACTCACTCATAGCTCTTCATGTGTGACAAGCTAGTTTGTTTTGTTTTTGAGACAGGGCTTCTCTGTGTAGTCTTGGCTGTCCTGAACTTGATTTGTAGACCAAGCTGGCCTTAAACTCACAGAGATCCGCCTGCCTCTGCCTTTCTGAATTGCTGAGATTAAAGGTGCACACCACCACAACCCAGCTAACAAGCTAGTTTTAAGGGATCCAGCTGGGTGCTCAGACCAAGCTTTGGTCCTAGTGAATTTTCATTAAAAACATTCCTTTCTAGGTGGGGAACTTTCTCAGTGAGGCATTGAATGACCATGCATGTAACCTGCACAGGCAGAGTACCTGGCTATTGTCACTCTGGTAGGTGATCAGCCACCTGCTGTGTATTTTGTCATTGTAGTACTGCTTTTTTCCTTTGTAGCTTTATAGTTAGTGTTCCTTTCTCATTCCCTGCATGTTAGATCTGCATATGTTTAATCTTGACTCTCATATTTATTCATCCCTCGGTAGACAAATGTTTATCTTCATCATAGTCAAGCCTGGAGTAGTTTTTAATCAGTTCAGAATGTTGTAATATCCACACAGGTTTTGTTTTCCATCAGTAAGATTTTTGTCATTATCACCAGTAATTGTTGTAACAAAAATATTCATCATAGGGGCTGGAGATGAAGCTCACTTACTAGAATGCTTATCCAGCAGGCACAAGGCCCTGGGTTTGATCCCAGCATCAAATAAACAAAGCTTGCTGCTCTGTGCCTGCAATCCCAGCATTTAGGTGGAGGCAGGAGGAGGAAAAAAGGTCAAGGTTATTCCTCAGATGCAAAGCAAGTTTGAGGCTAGTTTGGGATACAGAAGAACCTCCCTATCTTTCTCTCTCTCATACATACATACATACATACATACATACATACACACACACACACACACATGCATACATACATACACACACACATATATACTCATGGCTTATATTTATATTTAATTCTTGTTCAGGAAACGGCTTAGGTGAAAGTTTGGGAGACTTAGGAACAAACTCATAAATTATCCTTGGAATAATATAGACATTTCCTGGTAAGAACTAATGAAATCTGAGAGAAGACAACAAGTCTAAGTAATCAAGGGCAAGAGGACATAGAAATTTGAACACTTTAATTCTGCTAAAACGATTTGTTCTCTGGAGTCAGGAGAAAAACCAATACCACTTGGTAAACACATTGTATGCTCCTGGTCAGCTCCCCTGCAGTCTCCTGAAGCAGACATTTCATTCTCCGCCCGCCAGCAACCCTCACCGAGTTTTCATCGGAAAGATTATTTTCCCTTTCGTCAGAGCAGAATTCAGGCTAATAGCGTGAACACCTTCTGCCTCAGACCAACGCCAGCGCAACAGCGCCCTCTTCCTCCTCCCTGTGGTGGACGCGGTGATGCTCCTGGGCGCCTTGGTTTTCAAGAACTCTGCCTTCCGCTCTCAGACCCCTGAGGGACTTCTCTGCCTCTGTGGGACTGCCTTGGCTGAAGAGAACTGCTTGCCCAAGGCTGTGTTTCCTTCCCAGGGCAAGCACTGACTGATGCAGGTATGCAAAGGCTCGCTCCAGAGCTTCTCATAAGTTAGAGCCTGCAGCACAGCCCCATGTCTCTTCTAGGCCTGCCTCCATGCCTTCCTTCTCACAGGTGACCCCCTGAGAACTCCCCGATAAATCTCCTGTGGCTGGGATTAACTAAGAATCTGTTCCGAGGGGTGGAGAGATGTCTCAGTGGTTAGCACCACTTGCTACTTTTGCAGAGGACTTGGGTTGGGGTTCTCAGTACCCACATCGTGGCTATCAATCTGGAACTCCAGTTCCAGAGGATCTGACGCCCTCTTCTGGCCTGCATTGGTACTGCATGCACTTGGTCTACAGACCTGCATGCAAACAAAACATTGCCACATATAAAATAAAAATAAATAAATCCCAGAAAAGAGTCTGCTCTAAGCTGGATGGTGGTGGCACATGCCTTTAATTCCAGCACTCAAGAGGCAGAAGCAGGTGAATCTTTGTGTGTTCGAGGCCAACTTGGTCTGCAGAGTGAGTTCTAAGACAGGCTCCAAAGCTATATAGAGAAACTCTGTCGGGGCGGGGGTGGGGTCTGCTCCTTGATGAATGCATCCTGAAGCCCAAGGACAATATTCATCTATGTTTTCACATATGGATCTGTTCACCGCTCTTGGGGTTTATCGCTTATCTCCTCTCTTTCTGTCAATGGAATGTCTCCATGTTCTCTGGGCATGCAAATTTGAATAGAATTTAAAGCAAAAACCTCCATTGGCACAAAGTCCCCTTCTCACCTCTGCTGTTTCCTCCCTTTTACCTGCTAGCTATTCTTTTTGTTTGTTTGTTGAAATGCGGTCTCAGTATGTAGCAGAGACTGACCTTATATTTGTAAATCCTCTTGCCTCAGCCTCCCTAGGGCTAGGATTACAGACACTTGGCACTCTCCCTTCTATTTCTTAACTGCTTGAGATGCCAAGGCTCCATTCTTATCCATCTTCTCATGCATTTTATTCAGATCATTGCTTTAGCTGCCCCCTATTATTAGTGCACAGTAAAGATGCCCGAATGTATCAGCTCAAGCCTCTGCTGCTGAGTGAGATGCTTTCATGTCCAGGCGACTAATTGTCATCTTCACTGCAATGTCCCATAGGTATTTCAACCCCAGAATATCCACAGTAGCTGTCATTATCCCTTGTTTCTGAGTGTCTTCTCAGTTCCAGATACCCACTTATGCAAGCCAGAAAGCAGATTTCCCTAGCACAACCCCTCCCCTTATCAGCCTACTTCCTCAAACCACCACGTTCTGTTGGCTCTGCTTCTTTAAGGGTTCTCAGATTCCTGCCTTTCTTCTATCCTCAGTATCCTGGTTAGATTTTCAAGCCATGTGACTCTGGACGACTCCAACAGCCTCCTTTGGCCTTAATACCCTGCTCTTCCCACTACATCTAGACCACATTGAGTCACATCTCCACATCCAGAGCAGAGTTCCTTTAAAGCAGCAGGTATCAACCTGTGGGTCATGACCCCTTGGGGAAGGTTGAATGACCCTTTCACAGGGGTCACATATCATACCCTGCATATCGGATATTTATATTGTGATTCACAACAGTAGCAAAATTACAGTTATGAAGTAGCAATGAAAATAATTTTATGGTTGGAGGGTCACCACAGCATGAGGAACTGTATTAAAGGGTTGAAGCACCAGGAAGACCGAGAACCACTGCTTTAAAGCAAAATGGATCATAGTGTTCTTGTGCTCAAAAATGTCTCCAGTGGCTTCCTGCTGCCTTTGGAGGGAAGTAGGGTTACTTTCCATTGCCACCTCTCTCAAACCTACCTTACCTGCCTGCCTTTGCTACACCCACCATTCTTTTTTAATATTTTATTTTTATTCTATGTGAATTGGTGTTGTGCCTGCATGTAGAACTGTGTCAGATCTTGGAATTGCAGACAGTTGTTAGCTGCCATGTGGATGCTGGGAATCGAACTCAGGTCCTCCGGAAGAACAGTCAGTGCTCTTAACCTCTGAGCCATCTCTCCAGGCCCCACACCCACCATTTTAACATAGCTACTTGAAGTCATTGAGTGTGCCTTCTCTGCCATGCTCAAGGTCATCTTTGTATATGTCCCTCACTTTGGGAAAATACCTCATTACTCCTTGCTGTCTCTTTTCTCTTTCACACCTCTCCTGAGCTTCAAGTGTCTTTTCCAGCTTTCCAGAATTCCATAAACTGATCTAGGCCCTTACCCTGTCTTTCGTCTTTGCAGACATCTATTGGACCTGCCAATTCTTACTGGTACCTCTCAAGCTGCATTCCCTAAAGCCAGAAGTTTCATGCCATAATCCCCCGTACTCAGCACAGGGTTTGGCATGTGCTTGTTGCATAAATGAGCATGGAAGTATGAATGAGAAGGCAATAAATAATTGTCCCATCTACTAGTTTAATAAGAACACTGTTTGGCTGAAGGTAGACAGGAAGCATGGACAAGACTACCAGACTAAAAAAAATTCTAAAAACATCTCAAACCAGACATAGACACCACAGATGCCAAAAGACGATGCAAGAAAAAGGCTAAAATGATGCTCTTAAAAAAAATACCAAGCCACATAGCCAAACAAGATAAAAATAAGGTAGTTTAAAAATAAAAAGTTAACAAGGCCCCAAGTCAATCAACATAAAATTAACACAAACATCTATATAATTATTTAGGCCTAAACAACATAAAATTAGCACAGACATCTATATAATTATTTAGGCCTAAACAACAATAAGGCTAAAAACGAGTCCAAACCTCTAGACTAAACCAAAAAGGCCGGCCAAAAACCTAATACAACACAGGAGGGAGGGGAGAAGGGCCTAATGGGAAGAGGAAGGCAGATGCTCCTCCTGTCTCACAATTTAGCTCTGGAGAGAAACATCCTGTCTAAGGTCTGTGACACACTCAGCTGATCCCAAGTGCTCCAGGCAATCCGTCTCCAGATCTGAGTAACTGTGACCTCTCCCTCCCTCCATCCCTCTCTCTCTCCCTCCCTCCCTCCCCCTCTCTCTCTCCTTCTCTTCCTCCTCTCCCCTCCTCTTTTTATGTAGGAGTAGATCCCAAGGGCTCCCAGTCACTGGAAAAGTGCCTTGATACTGAGCGATGGCCCGCAGCTTATGACTATGACATCTTTACTTCGCTGAACTATGAAAAGAAGAAGTGAAGCTGAGCTCATGGACCTCTGACCTTGCTCAGTGACAGGCACACAAGACCCTTTCTTAACTGTGCAGTGACCATTTCCCCCTAGACCTATGGGTGGGTCTGATGATATTCAAAATACAGAGACACCTTCCCAAGCCACTGCCACCGCTGCAGCTGCTTTTCTAATAGAGCAGCAGCTTTGCCACCCCAAGTGTGGATGCTTTCAGAGTGGCTAGGCAAAGGCCGAGGCGGCTCTGCTCACAAGAGTCCCCCTCCCCTTCCTTCCTCCCT